>PKRV01000477.1:236872-258398 GCA_003709505.1 Hyphantria cunea
TTTGAGTCTGAAGAGGTTTCTGTTTACATGTCAGGTAAAAGTTTTCATGTATTTCAAAATACGTACTAATAAATCTTATAATTTTCTAATAGCTTTTGTATTCAGAACCGTAGCCATGTATTTCGTATCCGTAGGCAGCGAATAGTTTTCACTTCCAATTCCTACCAGTCATCAGTCAGTAAATGTCACTGAACTATGTGAAACCGACTTGGAGAACAGAGTACACTATATATACGCAAGACGAGCCATTACGAGCACGCAAGCATAAAGCAAGGCACTCAATGACGTCAAATTTAAGACCACACGTCGGTACCAACAACCAGTTCATATTAACATATGAAGCGTCACCACGAATCACCCGAAAACTGACCCTTTAATCTGTCAAGGTACCCTACAATTGTGCATATTTAAGACCGTGTCATCAACCTTTTTTTTAATGAGTATTTATCATAATAATGGTATGGTTTTCTTACAAAGAAACCGTTCGAAATTCTTATTGCTGGGTAGATGGGTGATTATATCAATTACGCTCCCCGTTTTGATAACTCCCAAACACGCGAACTTCTCAAAAAATACGAAAGCTAATAAGCTCGTTCTGTTTCCAATTATGGAAATAAACACTGGCATTCAATTTACATATATTATACAATGTTACCTAGATTATTATGTAAATTTTTAACCTCAAGATGTAGAGAATAGAAATAAGGAAATATAGACCTGTTCGTGTTAACATCTTTTTTAAAAATGGTTAAATGTAAGATATACAATTCCATTTTGAACTGCGGCTTTATGACGTGGTCTTGCTTCGCCATTGCTTGCCAAAGTTACTACTGTGCCTGATGGAAAGCACGAGCAGAATCCAAGAATGGTGATCACTGTAAATACAAATAATGCAACCACGCAGCATATTGTCCCATACTATGGTAGCCATTTGAGAAGCTTCTGCATCATTGGATAACCCGACAATACCAACGAAATACGACAGCATAAA
This sequence comes from Hyphantria cunea, assembly GCA_003709505.1. Classification (NCBI taxonomy): domain Eukaryota; kingdom Metazoa; phylum Arthropoda; class Insecta; order Lepidoptera; family Erebidae; genus Hyphantria; species Hyphantria cunea. The sequence continues at coordinate 237,864 of PKRV01000477.1, forward strand.
TGCTATCATTCTAAGTTGATCTTACAAGAGAGGGTAGTGCCGCCCCGGTATTTCAGACGTTATTAAAGTCATACTCATCATATTTCATCAAACTTGTACTTCTATGAATCACTATATATATTGGTGACAACATTGTGAAAACTTGCAGTTCAACACGTATAGGCACACAGACCCGTTATTGTATAACCTGTAATCATAAACTCATTTGCAAACGTATAAAGTTAGGCGATATTGGTTTACTACCAAATTCAAATCAATTCAACTTATTATTTCATTACGAATTAATAGATAAATAGATTTATAACGTTATTATTTTAGTTATTTACATATGTTATTTCCTTGACTTATTATAACCAAATTTTAGCTAATCACACGTAGCTCAGATTCTTCCGTATAATCTTTTATTCAATTATTACAAGGAACTATGGAATTACAATAATTGTTTTAATTCCTACTACTACTACTACTAATATTCCTACTGACTGGCTGCGTCTCGATGTTTGCCCGCGGGTTTAGTTGCTTTTGATAGTGTGATGTTGTTTACGGTTTCATTAGTTTTAATACAGCCTCAAAAATGGTTTGAATCTCTTCACAATCTCTCTTCAAATCACTATTTATCATTTTATTTAATTATCATTAGTAAGTAGCCTTTAATAATTCACTGCTGGACATAAGCCTTTTTATGTAATAGTGGGCAAACGAGCAGATGATCCCCGCCGCCGCCCATGGACACCCGCAACAGCAGTGGCGTCACAAGTGCTTTGTCGGCCTTTGGGGGATAGAGATTCCTAATAATCTAATCCTAACATCCCCCATGGTGTAGGGTTTAGGATATGGGCCACCGGCCTCCTCACTCACTCGGTGAAACACAGCGCAAGCGCTGTTTCACAACGTTTCTCTGTGAGGTCTTTGTATCACTCCTGTCCTACTAAACTACGCTGTCCAGGCAAGTTAAGGTAGGTATATAGTTTGCGTCAAGTTTTCATTTTCTTTACTATGCAGTGATGTATCTATAGATATATCTTGTTTAGTTCTTTAGCAGATTCTTAGGACCTGTAGAAATACTGGGAGACGAGATGAATAAGTATGATGACACTTTATTTTGATTCCTTCACCACATTTAAACGTAGATTTATTCCACGACGTTTATAAAATACTTAACATCCATAGTTAATATCGAGTTCTTGAAATCGTTATTCAATTAATGATATTGAATCACCATTCCGATATTTACAACAATTATTCAATAACAATATAATAACTAGTCGTGAATGACATTATTTGTTGAAATTAAATATTCATAAGTATTAAGTCTACTAGTGTGTTATTAAAATCTATTATTTGTTCTATATTGTGCATAATTATCTAATAGTAATACTAATGTTGTATATAGATTATGACATTTGTATGACATTACATAGATTGACGAGAACGCAATACTAATAGTTATTTATTATGTGGAACTATGAATATATATTAAGTATTGTTTTAAAACCTGTTCTTTAAAGTTCATTTGTATAATAGAAAATACCCTTACTGATACATCATGTTTTGAGAGATACCAATCCTGGATTTTTTGTTCTCGAAACTTCAACTTTAATGCACCATGTGAAAGGCTATTCCTAGTGTTTGGTGTATGGGCCCCCTGGTATCGTTACTTACTCGGTGAGACACAGCGCAAGCGCTATTTCACACCGTTTGTCTGTAAGACCGTGATATCGCTCCGGTCGAGCCGGCTTTTTCTCGCCGAAGCATGGCTCTCTAGTAGTATTTCGATTTTGACGGCAAAATCAAGTAAATTCGAAGCGTAAACTTCATCACGTTACGTTCGTTAAATGTGCGTCGAGTGACGTAAAGTCAGTATGTTTGTGTACAGGCCTTTTTGTGTTTTCATGGCAGCAGATAATAAGATGTGATCTCACAGAAAACTATGTAGTGACACGCACCATTGTTGTATCATTAAATAATGGTTTTAATCTTGTGAAGAATGGTAGCTATTTAGCATTTTATTTAAATACACACATTTTATATAGCATGTTATATAATAGCCAATTTCGGCCATGGCGGCCAGTTTTGACGAAGACCAGCCAACTACGCAGGAGATTTTATAATGCACAAGTGTGTGTGCAAACACAGGTGCACTATCTGTTCTCTTACTCTTACGATTGAATTGGACGCCTATTCAACACGACCGTTACGTTTATGTTCTCTCGGGAGCACGGGGGTTAATACTGGAGCTTCCAAACTCCAGGCTGTTATGTTTTTATATAATGACTAGCTAAGACCCGCGGTGTTACTAGCGGTACAACAAAAAACTAGGTTAATGCCTAAAAAAAACTTGTGTAAAAGATTCTTTTATATTCATATTTCACAAACCTTAATGTATAAGTATTATCGATGAGTCCCAAGAGGAAGCTATATCCATTGAACCATCCATCTGGATATATATAGCTTGGCATGTATTACAATATTCACAGAAGAACGCTGCAATAAAATCACACAACTAAGTATTTAGCTTGTCCATAAAATCCTACATCGCAGTAACAATAGCCCGCTCCGGATATTATAAAAACTAAATCAATAAATTGTAAACTTCTCACGCATATAGTATTTGTTCAGAAAGTACAAATAAAATCTATTGCGTTCAGAAGCAAGCGGGACCACCGCGTCGTTACCCACGCGCCACTCGGCTCGAGAGCCACTCCTGCGCACCGGCCGACGTGACGCGCCGATTAGTTGCCGATGATATGCGCATTTACTGCATTTCGCGAGACATAGTCGCGAATTTGTAGCGGTTACAATACAAATCAAATGACAGATTGGCCACTGGGACTGCTTATTTATTTACTGTTATATTAAAATATTTTTCTTTATAAACTACTATCAGTGATTAGTTGACTCTTCGACCTATGTATAATACAAATTAAACGGTGTTAAATTAAAGTTTTTAACCAAATATATATTTAAGGTAGATATCTATTTCCTCAGTGGCCCTAGAATATTAAGAACATTTTGACTAAAGTCACTAACTGATGAATAAGATTCCTAACATGCTTAAGAGCTAGGCAACATGGTACGTTTGTCAATCAAATGAGGAAAAATTTACCAGAACTTCCATCGGAAATAATATACGTTATTACCGGTTGTACACCATTAAGTACAATTTAAAATGTATGTATATGTATTTCTTAACAAATATGCAGATGAAAACCAGACAGTTTTTGACAAGAGCTAACTACAATGATAGAAAGACCTTTTTCTATATAGCTTGTTTCCATTATCTACTCGTACACCCATTAGCTGACAGTGACATATGCTCTTTGATGAACCCTAAGATTATAAAAAATTCTACGTGATCATTCATACGTACACCTTTATGATATAAACAAACTTCCATTGACAATGAAACACACAAAAATAATCCTAATTTATATTATATTAGGGTTACATCACAACATGCTTTATCATACCTACGTACGAATGTTACCGTTATCCTGCGACCCAGGATTGTCAGTCAGCGCCATCGCAATTAGTTGCGCACGCGCATGCCACAACCCTATGGAGATAAGGCACACGTGACGGTCTAAACGCAGGTCGACAATTACATAGAATGACAACATTTTTTCTCTGTCAATATTAACTGACCATGTCTTGCAACAGAGCAAAATATTATCTTAAAAAAATATTTTCTTGTGTTGGACTAGATTTCCTTTTAAGTATCTAAGGAAGGGCAGTGGCCCACCAGGCATGATCACCTCGCCTGGTCGGAGGATCTTCCCTTTGTGTTGGAAGGACATGTGGCCCGTTCCTCCACACATCCAACGGCAAGATTTACGGAGCCACAACGTATTCTTGCCAGTCCCCAACCCGCACTTGGCCAGCGTGGGGATGTATGGCCTTAACCCTCTTCTGAGAGGAGACCCGAGCCCAGCAGTGGGACATTATGGGTTGTTGATTGATTGATTGATCTAAGGAGTATTGAAACTGCAATGGTTGGCATAACAGCAATTTAATGATTTAGTTCTTACCATCAGAAAATCGACCCATCATTTTATACTGTAGTAACTGACCCGCGAACTTCCTGCCGCCAAATTTTTCTTTTTAACTCGTCTCAGTTTCACAGTTTCAGGCAGCCGTAGAAAAAAAAAACTTTTCCGGTTATCTTTTATTTTTTTCTACGCAAATTTTCTCTTAACTATAACGAACACATAAAAATAATATCCAATTAAGTGCAGTTGATCAGAAGTTATGCGCAACATTCAGGCGATTCATTTTTTATTTATACAGATAGATAGATAATCCTGATGAACGAATAAGTTTACCATTGCTGTAAAAGTCAGATATGATCTATTTAAAAATCAAGAGTCGAAAAAGACTTACATCATGCGGGATACCTTAAAATTATCACATATAATATATGTGCCACGTCACTGTCACGAACTACAATAACGACCGAGGCTAGCACCTTACTTTAGTGCTAAATAAGCGCGGGAAAAGTCGATTGCGCTTTTCTGTGCATTTTACGAAATTACTCTCATAGATTGCAAAAAACCAATTCGACATGTCACACCGTAAAATCTTTCTAATCAAATGTCAAAATTATTCAAAATTCTCGTTCGAGTCTAAGAGGATAGATGTTACCTGAACGCGTCTACATTAATTATTTTCGAACGCAAACCAAATAGCAGTTTACTCGACACGAGAACTCATAAACGTCGAAGCCGTTATTTCCAGGCAAAGATTGTTTATTATTTGTGTTTCCTTAGCTCAATGGTCGTAAGCATTGTTCAAAGGTTCTATCTGATATGGACCCGAGCGAGAAGACGTGCCACACAATGTTTTCCGCGATACCCAAATGAAATAGTGCCGTGGGAGCGTCAGCTAAATCGTAATTAATGGAGTTTTGTAGCATCCTCTTGGAAATCTCAGGCAAATATGTGTTATGGAAACGAAACTATATTGATTATACTCTAAAATATTTTTAAAATAATACTTTTAAATTGTTTCTCGTGGAATAGAGGTTAAACAGACCGTGACTTTATGATATGTGATTACCACCGCCCAAGAGGTGAAAAGCAACTAAAAAAGTGTTAGTAATGGTAAATTACATCTTTGAGACCAATTTGGTCGAGCCGGCCAAAATACGTGGCTCTCCCACTTCTTAATATATCTATATATAGTATATCTATACTACTGTTTCGTTTGAGCTCTAAATATGATGAAAAAAATGTAAAAAAAATAATTCGCATAGATCATAAGTTCCATCATCTTGCCTGCATTTTTCATTTCATGGCAAACTGTTCTGGGTTTTTCTTTAATGGCCTTCTGCCCAATCCTCATTAGGAATGTAATATTTCTTGGTGAAACGAAATACCGTTAAGGTATTTATATCTTTAAAAATAAATAAAATTGAAGTGTCTGTTTGTAATTTCAAAGTAATAGCTTTTTACTAAATTTTACTAAATTTATATAAAAGTTGTTTCATTGTGGAAGAGCCAGCCACGGCGCGGTATGAATGTCTCGACCGGGGTGATACCAACGGTCCCACAGAAAACCTATATGAAATAGCGCTTGCGCTGTGTTTCTCCGAATGAGTCAGGATACCCGAGGCCCATACGCCAACCCCTCCCCCATCTCCCTCCCCATTCCCCAAAGGTCGGCAACGCACTTGTGACGCCTCTGGTGTTGCAGGTATCCACGGGCGGCGGTAATCGCTTACCATCAGGCGATACGTCTGCTCATTTGCCCCCTATTACATAAGTGAAAAAATAAGTATATACTGTACTGACATCAATTTTCAAAGTCAACTTGAAAATTTATGTCTATTTCTCTGGAACGGCTAAACCGATTTTTACGGGACTTTCACTGCCAGTTAGCTGATGATATAAGGAGTAACTAATTTTTAAACTAGCTTTATCCCGCGGTGAATAACGCTTTGATCAACTAGTTGACTATAAAAAATCGTTTTCTTCAAGCTATAGCAAATGGCGTTTGCAAACGGCAACAGGGTTTATGTCAGCGTACCTTTCAAATACCTACGTGCTCAAATTACTGAGGAAGTTAATTTTATTGTGCTTACGATTCTTAGTATGGTGTAATCCCTTATGTACTCGGTTTGCATAATAAATGTGGTTTTGCAATCGATGCCTTTCTATAACGGATGTCCAAGTTGGAAACGACATGGGTAACATGGTTTAATTAAAGGACGACCTTTATTTAGTGAAGATATACCATTCAACTAAAATATATGTAATATACATATCATATATACTCTGTATACATAATTAAGAAAATACATTTTACGTCTCTGTTTGTTATTTCAAATTAACACATTTCTACTAAATGCATATGAAAGTATGTACGGTACCTTACATGAAAAAATCAATCGAGAAATTTTTTATCTGCCCGTTTGTTCAGGTTAAACTCTGGAACAGCTGACGACATTAGCGGTTGATATTGTAGAAGTACAACAATAACTGCAGGTAACATACAACCAGCCTTGGAGCTCTACTAATTCGTAATAAAATTGACACAAAAATGCATAAATGGTTTAGAATTGACCGAATTGGTACACAAAAACATACATAAACATAAACTATAAAAAAGTGTTATTATAAATGCCAGAGTAAGAATACAACGGAATCGTGAAACTCCTTCCTTGTCGCTTTGTATTGTATTTAAAAATATTTATTAATGCGATTGAATTATAACGAATTTCGGAAACTACAAATCTAGTCCAAACTCTCGCTTCGAAATGGAAATTAACGTTCCTGCATAAAGTTCCTATGTCAATACTAAAATTTTATATTTACTATATTGAAATCTGAATAGTGAACTCTTCTTTGACTATTAATTCTTCTGAAAAAATGTCCTTTTGGAAAAGATTTAAACTATGGTCTGGTTTTGATGCAAAAAGTTTTTTATTTACTTTAGGCGTATTTTAATTCAAATTAAAGATAGTACGAATAAAGATAACGGTAGCAGAATATTTTGAGCTGTGATTTTTTTATCGGTGTGCTATAAAATAATAAAGCAAATATTTTCATACAGTGATCGCAAGCGTAACCGGGTATTATATTAATAATTAAGTAGGGAGGTAAATGACCGGGCACTGTACATAGATATACTGTTCTTAAACGGGATTTTTTGAATGTTTATTTAAATAGTTAATTAAGTTTTAATAAAATGTTAATTTCCAAAAGTACGTTAACACCAGTGTTGGAATGTTTTTGCTTCGAAATATTAATATTAGTGCACCTCTTCATCTCCACACCCACTTACAGGTAGACTGTTAGAAAAAGCCTAAGGCATTAGGTCCTCCATTGTACTTTTGTCCATAAAGATATTAAATAAATAAGTAGTCATTGCTGAAGTATAGTTTACGCTGCTACCTACGCCCTTTGTGAGGCACTCAAAGTTAAATGTATTTTTTTTTATTTCATCGGCAGTTTTTTTTGCAATCAACGTATATATAGATATACACAACAACGTAACGAATTGAAATAGAATTTTGTATTTGACATATGTTTGGCAGTGTATGAGACTGTTGTGCTTGAGATCCCGGGTACGATTCCCGGGTCGAATGAAATGTTTGTGTGATTTGCAAATATTTGTTTAGGAGTTTGGCTGTTTCCTATGTATAACATGTAAGTACTTACAAAAAAAGTCGCATATACGTATTTATATCAGTTGTTTAGTACCCATAAAACAAGCTCTACTTATTTTGGGACTGGATATACGGCTTTGTGTACGTGTGTGACAGATGTAAGAAATATTATATTTTATTTTATCCACCTTATGTTAATTAAAAGTAAGGTATTTATCATATTTTTTTGTCTTTTTCAGGTAAGCGCACCTTTACGTTAAAAAAGGAAACTTATCTTGGTAAGCGTTGTCAAGCGTATCAATTGTACCCTACAGACATATGGATATCATACTGGAGTCTTCTTTCTATCTTTAAAAGCTCATATTCCCCTTTCTCACTCAAATTTTTTGTCTTTATTTGTCTCGTTTGACACCAACGTTAGGCACACAAATCGCAGAAGAAACTAGCAAGCAGCCTGTACTAAAACTTCTCATAAAATAGTCATTATTTCTTTCAAGGAGGCTCCGATCACGTATAATGTAACATCAAAATGTATAATTAAAGTAAATAACTAAATATTTTATTGAAGATTGTGACAGGACAAATGATGATGCTAAAATCCCACGTAACAACGAAGCTAAACCCTCATGAAGAAACAGCTACTACTCAAATCACTAACTATTTACTTACAAAATCGTGAATGGTAGTTAAGTTTACGACTGTCCCATATACCGCCGTTTCCCTTCACACCTCAACGAGTTAAAAACCATGATGTAACTTTAAACCATGTTAGAACCGAGACGATAATTGTCAGCTACCTGTTTACAGGCTGTTGTAAAACTTGAATGGGGTTTTAGCAAAGCCATTAACTTTAACTAGGTTAAAACGGAATAACTGTTGTCTTTGTTATTATTTATGTTTTAGTTTTCCCTTAGTTCTCGGTCAATGTGTCACAGGAAAATGGTTGTGTCGTGACAGTTACGCGGTTCTAATTATTATTGGCGAATTGTTTGACAGTATACAGACAGATAATTATTGTATTAGCGTGTTGATGAAATGAAAAACACAAGAACACACCATACTGTATTGTACGCGTTAGCATTGAGGATTCTGACCACCAGTCTTGGATTCTACTTATGCATTGCCAAAGTGACTCTACAATGCCTGATGGAAAGCATGAGCAGCATCTAAAAGAAGTGAAGACCAAACTCTTTGTGATGGTAGACAATGCAACGATGCCGCATGGTGACCTAGGCTGTCTAGTCAGATGCTTCTGCATCATCAGGCCCATCCCAAGTATTTGTGAACCAATTTATTCTTGCATCCCATCAATCAACAGACTGCAAACCCTGCAAGCTGCCTTTATCGACACACTCTAGAGATGAGTAAGGTCTGAAACAGATACCATTAGTCTGAGTAGACTTATTTTATCAGCTAAATCTTTAAAAAAGCGTAGTGTCACTACCCTAACCGTCTTACGGATGTCATAAACGATGTGGCGCTGGCAAATTACTACAAAAAGAAAACTTAAAAAAACCCTGTACCAACCTGAATATGAACTACAGATGTAGTTGTAGGTACCCACTTTATACCAGGTTTGCTTATGAAACTTATGTTCTTAAATTTTCGGTTTTCATTCATAGCGTGTTAAAGTGAAACTCCGCTGCATTCTACAGCGTTTATTAAGCCTACATTTTTTTATTTTTTTTTTAAAAGACAGCTCCCGCATTAGGAATATACATTCCTGTGTCGCGGGGGACTTTACAAACATACATAAAACGGACACAAAGTACACCCAGACTTAGAACAACAATTTATGGATCACACAAAGTGTTGTCCCATGTAGGATTTGAACCCACAACACTTGGCGCAGTAGGAAGCAGTGTGGCGACCACTTAAACCACTAGGCCAACCGTGCAGCCATGTTTGTAATATGAGGAACTAAAAGGGCTGTCGAGGTATTACTGGGGTTACCATATATGATACCAATATGCGGATAAGTGAATACCTGATTATGTAGTTTGTTAAATTAATATCTAACAAGTACATATCTGTATGTGATTTTGATAACTTATAGAGCGATGATATATTTTTAATAGCATTATGGTAGATTGTTTATTCAGTCGATGTAAAATATTCTTCTTCGAGAAAAACATGATTATTTTTTCATGTAATTTGTAACCTCGATTGTGGATTGCTTACTTGATGGAACTTGTTGCAATACATCCTAGAATTACATTCACTTGTACTACACACTTGTATATTTTATTGACTGTACTGAACATTCTCATAAAAAGTTCTATAGTAGAAAATGCATTAATCATTCAAACTTGTCTTGTGAATGATCATGAATGAAAGACAGTTTTCAGATAAAATTATATTTAGATCTGTTATAGTTTCTCACTTTTCTTTTTGTCATAGTCCGGAAAAACCTAGATTATGGTCTCCCTCGATATTACATACCGGTTCTAACATTAAGTTTATCTGCAGAAGTAATCGTGGTTGACAGTCGACAGCTTGTAGTGCCCGCGGGCAAAAACTTCTCTCTAATTAGTTGTAATGCGGAAGATGGGACATTTGAGATGCATTTTACTATGTCAGGTTATATTTATCATTTTCCAATCATTATTTTCATCATTTTACTCATTTGCTGCTTTATTTTAAGGTGGATGAAATCCAAGTACTTGGCTAATTTCTTTGATGTCCATTCGGTAGTATTTTTTCCCAACCGTCCTACAAGAGCCATGGGTGATGCCTGTGTCCAGCAGTCAACGGCTTTAGACTGAGATGAGTGAATGATGAATTGGAACATTATGTAATGGTGATGCAGCTAGGTTAAAAGATAACTCAAATTTTGGATGAGAAAACAAAAACTACGATACCTTTAATGAATCCAGGGTCACGTCACCCATAGAAACTGAACATTACAGTATTGAGTTAATACTATGTAAACTTTAGAGATAAATAAATGACGTAATATATGTTTTTATCACATCTAACACCGGTGAAACACTATTATTATAAAACTTATTCACTCTAATTTACATATGCGCATACGCATGTCGTCCGGGAAGCAATAGGCGGTGCTAACAGACTGGAGTGTAGCGGTGATAGACGGATGTTTTCTTACCATCAATTGCATGTTATTTAGCTACGGTTAGGAATGCTGATGATGTTACAGCGCTCTTAATTAATATGTATCCATGTTAAGAGGCACTGACAGGAAAGACTGAGACTTGCGTAAAGTTTTTTTAAATGGAAATGAGAACTCCTGCACTTGGAATATATATCCTGTGTAGCGGAGGACTTTAGAGACACTCTTAGGGAGAACACCCTGACACAGAACAACAATATGTGGATCACACTAAGTGTTATTTCAAGTGGTGTCGAACTCACTACACTCAGCAGGAAATGTCTAGGAGATGGCTTAAACCAACCATGATCCGTGTGGGCAAGCCCTTTAAGTTAAAGCAAATTCAAATCTAGACTCAACCACGAAATCTGAATAACAGTTGTTAACAACTCCAAGTTGACACATTTCGTGAGTTTCTTTACGACTGAACAACAACCCTGCGTGTCGTCTGTCGTTGGGCGTCGGCTGCGCACGCGCACCACTTTATGATTTTCGCGCGTACATATTTTCCAAAGCGCGTCTAACGGTTGTGTTAGGGTTGTCAATTCCAACTTCAAATTTATTTTACATTCTTAATTATATAACCAGTTTCGAAATGTCAAGCGGGGATTTCCAGGGCTGTTCATGTTTATGATGATGACTCGGTTAATGGTTGTAATTGGTTGACATTTTGACACCTATTACACTCAAAAGCTGTAACTATACAGCTTTGGTTGTAACTGCATTTTATGGCCGTTCATTTTACGATTTATGTTTGGTAATAACCAAGATCATAGTCCTTTAGTTAGTTATCAATAACAGCATCTAATTGGCTACTATAGTACATGGGCCTATTTAGAAGGGAGGTTTTGGCCTACTAATGATAATACTTACTAATACACTATATTTACTTGTATTTGAACCAAATATTTCACAACAACAAAATGATGTGCTGATTTTGATAATAATAAATATTAAATCACCAATCTTATGCTCGGAACAAGTTTTTTTATGTATGAGCCTAAGATTCTACTCTGCCCGATAGAAAGCAGGAGCATTAGTGGTCACCATATTCATTGCGAATACAGATAATACAACAATGCAGCATGGTGACCCCACACTCTGGTAGCTTATTGAGATGGTTCTGTGTCATTGGGCTTTTACCGTGGGAGAGCCACGCTTCGGCATGCATGGACACGGCTCTACCGGAGTGATACCACAGCCTCACAGAAAACTGGTGTGAAATAGCGCCTGCGCTGTATTTCACCGAGTGAGTGAGGATACTGGAGGCCCATAATCCAACTCATCTCTCAAGGCCGGCAACGAACTCTGTATCTCTGGTGTTGCGGGTGTCCATGGGCGGCAGTAATTGCTTACCTTCAGGCGATACGTCTGCTAGTTATCCACTATTCTAAAAAAAAAGTATTTCTGAACCAATTTTTTCCTGCATTATATGAGTTAAACAGACTGCAAACCCTGCAAGCTGCCTTTATCTACGTATTCTAGATGTGAGTATGGTCTCAAGGAGATATGGAAAACGATTCGTCAAGAATTGTAATACACGCAGCGGCAATTGATGTCATGATTTTGTATGCAAGAAGTCATTAAAATTGTCGCGTTTGTGGTTGTAATTTGTAATCTTCCTTCCTTTTCTTAAACTAGGTTGGAGTGGGCTTCAAGTCTACCACGGTATAGGCCGAGCTTTGATTCTCTCTGTGGACCGTCTGTGATCAGACCATAATCCAAGTAAAGTCCATTCGCTTAGATACGGTCGCTTTGATTGCGCCCCCGTTCCACGTGCGGTTTTTGTCGAAGCAAAATCAAAGGAGCCGCCTGTCGCGTACAACCAATAATAAAATATGATTTGTTAGTTAACGTAGTAGACTCTTCTAAAGTGTAAACTGAAAATGTTTTAATAAAGGCTAGGAAGATGGGAAGTTTTTATTTCTTATGTATTTTGTCTTTACTACCTAGGCAAGCACCGAACTTGTATGAAATAATATATTCGTATTCCACAACAATAACCACAATTAAGTGCGGGTGTACTGACACTATCTAAACGAATGGACTATACCAACTAGCTGATATCGAAGGTCCTATCGAAGGTTTAGGGCTCCAACTGTCCGTAACAATTGCAAAAGACGTTGGCAACCGGGACCTACCACTTAATGTGCTCTCCGACGCTCCATATTTAATTTTTAATCAAATATGTGTGTGCTTTTGTTTTCATCTTAAATCACATCTGCGTATAGTTACCGGTATTTATAGGCTACCGGTTTTGCGTCACATTTTTTATGTTCCTGTTGAGTAATTCTATAGAAAAACACTATTTTAAATGAAGGATATTTCATGTCTTATCCACATTTAACTCGGTTTTATTTTTCAAGACATAATTATGTTGTATTTACCTACTTTGGCTACCATATCCATCGCTGTGTAAGCTGATGCCCTTGCGTTGCCCAAAAGCGGCGATAGCGTATTAAATAAGGCGTCTGTCCTATGTTCGAGAGACAGACGGCAAGGGTTCCTTCACACTTGTGTATGTCCAGCTTAGACGTATAATCAAATAAGGATTTTGCTTAATAAAAACAAGGACAAGCGGTAGTGTGAAAGCAGCCTAAACCTCATCCAAGAGCGACAATTGGTGGACTTCAGATGCGGAAGTACTTCTGGTACTTCATTTATCTATCGCTCAGACCTGCGTCAAGTACGTGAGGTCCAGTGCCTACCCACACGATCACGTGACCAACACTCGTCATGTTATCTTAGAACAGTCTTTATTTGTAAAGGTTTGCACACACTGTAACTATCCATTCTATGCCAGTCATTTAGCAAGCGAAATAGATATTCGCTTCATACTCCGAAATGTTTGTGAATATTACTTAACACTTTCGTATAGGTTACATAATTCAATTACGTTTCAATTAAGTTAATTAATTACACCTGAAATCCACATAAGTTAAATATCTTGTTTGTTTATCGAAAACGAATTAATTAATTATTTCTACAGTAGTATATGGATTTGCTTGGAGAAAATAGTGACCAATCGATCAAACCCTGCATTTTAAGCAGATCTTGATGGTAGTGTACTTGTATAGTGTAAATCAGTATAATTAAGATAAACGCATGGGATGGTGAAGAGATTAATGTGGGGAGAGCTGTTGATGATTCTTCAAGTGTTGGTCTAAAATAAATTGGTCTTGAACTTCAGGAACAGGATTATTATCTGTATCATAACACGTAACTGCAGGAACAGGATTATTATCTGTATCATAACAGTTTTTTTTCAATCTGCAATGACATAAGCGTTTAAAGTAAAATCGGAGGTTTTTCTTTCTCTCATTGCACGTAGTGTGCGCTTACCCTAAATCTTGTTATCTTCATAAAGCAAGTTCAAGTTGTAGTCTAGCGACATGAAGACAGTACGTGACCACGCTTCGTGTACAGTGAGACAGATTTAGGTTATGAGCATATCATGATAACTTTTTAAAGCAATTTATATAATTTAATAACAAAATATGACGTATTTTTATCTTTAATTTTGTAAATTTTTGGCCAGAGAAGTAAATATGTGCGTGCTTAGTGGTCGCTTTGAAACAGAGCTTGATATTTGTATGCAATAATAATACACGTATAGGACTGACAAGACTGCAAAGACCCTTCCTGATCAAAAGCATAAGCAATCAAAGAGTGATGGTCACCATACTCATTGCAAATGCAGACATACCAACAATGCAGCATGGTGACCACACCATGGCGGATTAGTGATGCTCCTGTCTAATTGTATCCTGTATCATTAATATTAAAAATAAGTTTAATAACGTTTTGGTTACACTTATATATGTATAGTTTGTAGTATATTATAAAGAGAAACCCTTTTACGTGGCTTAAATACTAACACAAATGGACTGCTGAGTTATGAAAACATTGGAGAAGATCCAAAAATACATGAAAAGTTGATGAGAAACAGGATTGTTTTAGCGTGGATGGTGCTAAGAATAGTGATAATATGAACTCAAATAGAAAAACCTGTCATCTAAATCTCGTTTCCTAAATTTACATTTTCATAGTATTTAAGACACTTTCCCAAAGTGCCACTCTATTTGAACTTCTTTCTATAGGTTTCGGTCCCTCTTACTAGGGGATTTCTTAACATCTGTGCACAAAGTTAGTTGTCTTGATATCTATCTGATATTATTATTATTACCACGAAAGACAGCAAGCAGTATAATCTTCTCTAATATATAAAATACTCGTGTCGCGTTTGTGTGTTAACTCTTACGAAACGGCTGGACCCTCTTTCATGAACTTCTGTGTGCATATAGGGTAGGTCTGAGAATCGGCTTACATATATTTTTCATACTCCTACGTGATAACTCACCCCTAAATATTTCTTTTTTATTTTTTATGGCAAAACGTTTGCCGGGTCAATTAGTTTCATAATAAATTTCTCAAAAACACTTTATCCTAAATGCTGAAACAACAAGTAATAATGGCTATCATTACTCAGCCATTTCGCATTCATTCAAGACTGCATACAACGATTTAACAAGCGCATGAGCAGCATTGAGCATTAACAAAGATTTACAATGCTTACCGCTATTATTAAGACCCCTTTAGACTGATAGACACCCTATAAAGTCTAACGGGGTGAAGACAGTATGGGCGGTTTAGTGGAGGGTAGTTATAATGTAGTAGCCACCTGCTCAAAACTATATTTAATATGTTCCTTTTTAAAGCCACGCTGGTTTCAGCACGGTCGAGCCGGTTCGACCGGGGCGGTACTATCCTCGCACAGAAGATTAACATAAAAAAACAACATGCGAGCTGTCGTGTTTCGTTGTTGTGTGCGAGTCCGAAGGCCCAATGATGTAGAAGCATAACTCGGTCGCCACGGTATGGGTCACCATACTGCATTGTTGCATTGTCTGCATTCGCAATCAGTATGGTGACCGCCATTTTTGTAATGTGCTTAATCTATCCATCAGGCAGGAAAGAATAATTTTGGCAGGGCCATGCATAAAATTCTATACGAGTATATGTATATACATACGAGGTCATGGGTTCTATTTTGACCAAGGACAAATGTTTGTGTGTAGGTCAGAATGGTTTTTACTGTATCTGGGTGTAATTTTTCTATGATGTACATGTATCTTGGTATACGTACGTATGTTTATCAGCAGTTTTGTACCATGGTACAGGCTCTATCTAGTTCGGGACCAGACATCCGTGTGTGAATTATATGATACTGTTATTTATTATTATTAATGTATTACGCCATTATTAAGTTTCACTCATCTATTTCACAATGTACAGTGCACCTGTGTGCTTTAGTTATGTCTCTGTATATGTTTTACAAAACAAAGACGAGCTGGCAGCGACTGGGTGCAAAAAGCAACAGACCGGGTTCCGTAGTGTTCCTTGGGAGAGGTCTATGTCCTACAGTAAACTTCCACAGGCTGATGATGATAACGATGATATTTTATAACAATAATTACATAAATTTTATCAATAAATTGGTTAATGAACTACAATTTGAAACATTCTTATAACAATTTTATGGTGCATATTTACAAGTTTATTATCTGCGTTAGAAATAAATAAATGAAGAGAACGAAGTTTAATATGCATTGCGAATACGAATACAACGCGAATTAATCACGAATGCGCATATTCACGTCTAGTGTATCCGACCTTTAAGGTCCGTGCAGAATAGGTTTACTAATTAGGTGATAAATTATCGAACGCCCAAACACCGTGCTTAGTAGTAATTGCCGGTAATTGCAATTTATTACAGGGCTTACAATATAGTAACCCTATTTTATAAGCCTTTAAAACTTCTACGTAATTAATATGGAGAGAGGTAATGTGTTTTAATTGTAAGTTTCGGTAAGTTCGTTAATTTGGTTATTTAAGTGATGTATTGAAATTAATAATATAATTAAAAGTAGTTTGTATTATTATTTATTACATGTGTTATTTATGCTCTTGTTGGTATAACCAATGTAATGAGTACTAAAGTTTGTTAGCTAGTTTCACTTCCACATCTACTCTACTGATTGACGATTAAAACTATAAATCTATGCCTTTTAACAACCAATTCTTAACTTTGTAAATATACATAAAGAATTGTTCACATAATCTAGTGGTGTCGAGGGCAATGAATCCATCTAACTAGAAAATTTACCAAAAACAAAACTGAGCAAAGCTCAATCATCTAGGTACTAAATTTTATATGCGGAAAAAGTATAACCGTTTCTTACCGGGGGAGAGCCACGCTTCGGCATGAATGGGCCGGCTCGATGAAAGTGATAGCACGGCCTCCCAGAAAACCGGTGTGGAACAGCACATGCACTGTGTTTCACCGGGTGCACTCACACGATGAAACACAGTGAGGATACCAGAGACCCATACCTCAACCCCTCTCCTCATCCCCCTTTCCATCTCCCAAAGGCCGACAACGCACTCGTGACGCCCTTGGTATTGCGGGTGTACATCGGCCGCGGAAATCGTATCCGTCCCTATCCCATAAAAAAGACATTGTTTCTCCAGGTAAGTAGCGTAGACGTATGGCGTTAACCCTCTCCTGAGAGGAGACCCGAGCCCAGCAGTGGGACATTATGGGTTGTTGATGATCCAGGTAAGAGGAGACTTGAAGATGAAAGGACTAAAAAATAAAATTGGCAGTCATAAAGACTGCTGATAGAAGTGAAAACTATAATAGAAAAAAATTATATAAGAAACTTCATAATGCTTAGATTAAAATTACCAACACCATACATTAACATGTCGGTGACGCGAAGCCATAAGATTTTCCTTGCCAAAGAGTGCCCAACTCGGACAATGAAATTTTTTGACGTCAGCATGGCGGTGACGAGGTGACGGGAACTCATAAGATTTTCTCCTACCAAAAAGTGCTTAAAAATCTATGCTACCAATGCCACGAGTAGTCTTCTATAAAATAGTGGTAAGAAGCTGTCTAATCAAAGGACTGTGGGTTGCCTTGGTGGCGCAGCGATAGCGTATGGGACTGCTGTTCTTGAGGTCTCGGGTTCGATTCCTGGGTCGGATCAAATGTTTGTATGATCTGCAAATATTTGTTTCGGAGTTTGGGTGTTTTCTATGTATGATATGTATGTATTTAAAAAAAAACGTTTTTATGTATTAATATCAGTTGTGTAGCACCCATAGTACAAGCTCTGCTTAGTTTGGCATTAGATGGCGTTGTGTGTTAGATGTCCGAAATATTTATTATTTATTTAAATGTTTTTAATAATCTTTTTAGTTACATATTAAAAGAGCTGGAAATTAGAACAATCAAATTGGTATGTCTATTACCTAGTATTCTCAGTGCGAAAAATCATTTACAAATATGTTATCCTGTAACGCTTTTGTCCAAAATTTGAATACCATCATTTAAATGCCACAATTCATGATATCTATCGTTTGCAATCCGGATTTCGAGAAAACCATACATTTATTTACACCAATCGCTTCGCCTCCGGGCAGTTTTGAGCATTGTATGTTAAATCACCCGAACACATACATTTACAAAACTATAAAGAAAAAATATCGATAATATCGTTGGTACTATTAATATTCCTCGAAAAAGGTTCGCTAAGGTAATCATTTTACATAAATCATTGGCAACACCATTAGCTGGACAAATGCGTTCGCGCAGGTCCCGCCTTCATTACCACATTAACTAGGTAAAATTGTTATTGGTTTAAAAAAAGATTCTGCTTTTTTTGAGTTTTATAAAGAAGGCTATCATATAATGCGCTCAGTCATCTTAAAAAAGGTAATTGAATGTGTATTTCAGCTGTCTTTTAAAGATAATATGTACTTCTTAAGCAAGTCCCCATGTGGTCCAAGTGTATTATGAGAATGCACGAATAGTTTAATCGACGGGTCCTTTCGATCGTTTGAGTTTTTAATTGCAATAACATTACTTTGTTTTTTTAGTAATAATATCTAAAAATATTTGTTTTAAAAGGCAACTTCCGAATTAACAATACATTCTGTGTTGGGACTTTACAAACATATGTTTTCACATGTATCATGTGAGGTTTGAACCTAACACTCAGCGCAGTAGAGAACCTCGTTGCGCCCGCTTAAACCGGGCAATCATTGTGCTAAAATGTTTGCTTGAACGTAGAATTTAGACCAAGTACGGGTATTTTTAAATCCTCTTAAAATCTGTTTGAATGTTTAGGAACGCGTGACCTTTGAACTCATTAAACTGTTAAATCTATTTTTGGTTAATGACAAAGCACCCCTTGATTTAAAAAAAATACAATAAAAAAGTAATTCTTATTCAGGCGACTTGTGGACTTTCTATTTTGGAGACAATTACCTTACAGTGATGGACTACGGCGGCGGCTTGGTTCTTACTTTTTATTGGTGATTCATCTCTCATCTCATATTCTCAAAAAGAGCTGATAAATATATAGCTTTTTATTATAATTGAATATTTTAACGGCCTCTTACACATCGAAAGGCAATAACTATCAATAATTAATCACCTCTTGATATTACTAAAGGAACATAAAACGTTTGACCGTCAATGGGTTTTGTATAACAGAAATGTTTGTGAAAAAATGTATCTTAAAAATCACATATCATTGTTATGTAGTGAAGGACGAAGGTGTAATATTTTCATCAGATACAGTCACGCCGATATGCCGAAGAGCTCAGCAGAGATATATTAAGTTTGCGTGACAAGTCACAAGCCTTTTGCCGTCAATATCAATACGTAAAATTGTATAGCCTAATGTAGAAAGAAAGAAATATATAAATATACATAGCTGACCCAGAGCTTCGTCTGTGGCTCTTTTCAATGATGCTCGGCCCTTGTTGGTCATAGCGTAATAGTATACTATATATAACCCTCCTCGATAACTTTGCTATTTAACATATTATACCTAACATTTATCTACACACACTTTTTCCTCCAAAAATAAAACTTTTGGTAAAACATATAAATGTAAATATTTTGGATACCTAACTCACAACGCCATCTAGTCCCAAGCTAAGCAGAGCTTGTGTCATCGGCGCTGGACAACTGATTTTAATACATAAATGTACTTCTTTTTTGTAAATACATACATATTAGAGACAAAAAACATCCAAACTTTGAAAAAAATATTTGCAGATCACAACATATTTAATATCCTATCTAAAGAGTATCCAAGTAATAAGCTACTAGTTTTGTAAAATGAAAGTAAAGAAAAAGTTCCACTCAGAAACCTACTTTACCCCCAAACTCAATTCAATCAGCTAAATGTCGTATTAACCCCACTTTGACCTGACAATCTACAAGCTGTTATATTTTACCGTAATTGCATTGTGAATTGGCGCAATTCCGGTACCAGGTCTTTACACAGACATAATCCAGGCCAGTTGAAATGTTAAAAACTTGTACAATATGAAATTGTCGCGATCAGATTACCTGGTAGCGGCGTGTGAGTACCGTCAATGAAAAACTGACCGGGTCACGTGGCAGGTCGACTGACATTTAACTAAATGAAACTCACGATATGGCTGTTATTTATGCAGATATGGACATAAATTAAGAAGTCGGCTTTTTATTTTTGTTAAATCACTAACAATCAACCTTCAAGATGTCGTATTTGATTGAAATATAGGTATTCTTACCTACATTTTTATATTTTGTTGCGGAATATGATTGGGGTGGTGTGTAAAACAGGTAATTTGCGTCAGAATTTATCAGATTTCGTACTTAGGTTAGAGATTACTAAACTAAACGAGGTAAGAAATAAAATGTGTTATCTATTTTAAGGTAAAAATCACTAATTAGCTTATTTTCTTGTGTATA
>PKRV01000477.1:258565-390588 GCA_003709505.1 Hyphantria cunea
GAATTGTGTAAAATGTCCCAGAAGGGATTACGTGATAAAGCGTAAGGTGTTTTTCGTTGTTTGGCGGCTTCCTAGTTCAATGTCAAACCTTCGCCGACTAAATCGGATTAACCTTACTGAAGAGATTAAAAACAAGGCTACGCAAAAGCCGATGAAATTTTCACCTATCTGCAAAACGGGTATTCTGTATCGCATTAAGTTTAAGCAATCATAGCAATTTTTATTGGCAGAGACGTTTCAACTTACCATAAATACGTTTACTGTATAAGCAACGCAAATATCAGCTTTAGAAAGCTACAGTAAAAGTAAAAATAAAATAAATAAAAATATTTTTTTTATTACACGAATGAAATATGTATTATCAAAAAAATAAATATTAAAATATTAAATAGCAACTTAACAATACAAATAAAGGACCAGCTGGCAATCTGATATTTAACATATTCTTAAACTCGTAAACGTAGTCTAACTTTAAAAAGAAACATCTATATTAGTTTAAAAAACTTAATCACCTTAGGAATACTTGACAAAAATGGTGACCACAACTATCTTCATCGTCCCAATTATCCTTATTAAGAAGGTTCTGACATTTCTGTAGTCATGTAACCATATCTAAAGGGCAAAGCAATATGTTCAATGATAATATCAGAGAACCATGTTGATGTATTATTTGTAGATAAGGCAAATTTTCGCGAAGATCGAGAGATTTCTATACGGATGAAATTTAAATGGTTGAACAGCTAGATCAAGTCATATAAGTAAGTGTTCATGGGCGACGGTAATCGGTTACAATCAGGCGAAACGTCAGCTCGTTAACCCCATATTCCGTAAAAAAAATATTTATGTAAAAGAACTTTAATCTTAGCATGCGCTTATCAGCTTAGGAGATGTGAAGCATCACAAGTAGGAATTTTAAATAGGTAGAGACGTACAAAATATCTTAGAATCCTAGAGTAGGATTCATTTTTAGATTGCTTGTACTTAGATTTAATATATAGGTAAATCCTACATTACAGTTTTATTTGATAAGAACGTTACATGTCGTCGAGCCTTTAACAGTCCACTGCTAAGTCATAAGCCTCTCCATAGAAAGGAGGTTTTGGCCTACCATACCACGCTTTCATTCAAACACTGCTGCAGTGTTTGAATGAAAGCGTGGCAGGTTGGCCTGGTTTAAGTGGTCGCCACACTGCTTCCTACTGCGCCAAGTGTTGTGGGTTCAAATCCTGCATGGGACAACACTTTGTGTGATCCATAAATTGTTGTTCTAAGTCTGGGTGTACTTTGTGTCCGTTTCATGTATGTTTGTAAAGTCCCCCGCGACACAGGAATGTATATTCCTAATGCGGGAGTTGTCTTTTTAAAAAAAAAAAAAAACGGGTTGGTAAAGGATTTGATTAAAATTTTCTGCTCTTTGTTGTATTTTGTATTTGTATTTTTTATTGTACACATTGAAAATACAAGTATGAATAAAATACAAGGAATGCATACTATGTACAATAACATCACAACATGTTGTGATGTTATTGTACATAGTATGCTCTCTTAATCGCCTTTTACCACACCCTGGGGATGAATAGAGGTGTTGATACTCCGTTGACATTCTTAATCCGACACCAGACGGACTAAATAATGTCGCAAACTATCTGTTATATTATTACCAGTGTTGAAATAATTAAAATATCAATAGTCAAACATCTTTATAAGTACTTGTATCATAAGTGGACATTGCAAACGTAATCTAAAGTAGAGTCGGTTCAAGGATTAAGACGACCTATCAGCTCTTTAGGTACCATTTGAAGCCGGATGGTCAAGTGGATTACTATATACTACTTGTTGCTAAATATGGCTTTGGTTCAGCTGTGCAGTTATCAAACGATAGGAAACGTGTTTCATCAACTGGTCAAGAAGTGAAAGATGTCATTCTACCCGCTATTTACAAAGATCGATATGCTGACCTCGGATTTTATTTTTTTTGTAGATTATTAATTAGCGACTTGTCTTGATATATATTACAGAATAAAAGATTTGTTAGTCAAAGGATGTTGGAATATGGCATTAGAATGAGAGTTGTGTAGTTCATATTCTTTTTAGTCATCAACTTTTTGATATTTTTAGAAGATTTTATTTAGTTTCATCTGTCCCGATGTTTTTCTGTAATCAAATGTTGCTCGTTAAATTTGAACTTCTCCCCGATTTCCGATTAAGCTGAAATTTGTAATATGCCTTTAGTTCTCATGACAATGTTTATAATCAGTTTTAATTTTAATATAAAATGGCGGCCGAAACGAAATGGCGGCGTACATATTTCTGAACAACCCACCAATATATCGGGTATCGAATGAAAGACCTTCAAGGTTTTCCATTATTAAAAAGTAACAAAAGCTTGTTTTTTTTAAAAAAAAAAACTTTGTAAATAAATCACTTGTTTAAATTTTGTGTTTGATGTTATGATATAAATGTTGTACTTTATCAGCGTAATATATCTGACTGCTAACTCCTAAATATTCGCGGTTCATGACATAATAATTATTTTCACGGGAATTAACGCGATCACTTATTTTAAAATATTGCATACCTCCGATTTGCCTTACGTTTCGCCCAGGTTGCACTGACCGTGGTCTCAGACTAACTCCGTCCGTGAAAATAATTATTATATATCTGAGTACCATAATGCAGATACTGTCCAATTATTGAAGTGTGTAAAATGTCTCGAGTTTACGTTGATATTTCTATGTACAATTCTCGTGTCACAGAAATCCTCCTTGTGTAGAGGCAGTATTTTAACAGTATAAATACTCAATAATTGCATAGCAGCAAATTATTATTATAGTGCAGTAAGAATGCAGTTTGTGATGATGGACAGTGATTTTTACTGTGCGGTAAAAAGCGGTTGCAAAGGTCAACACTGTTCTCCAAGCCCACAACTGGTTTAAGACGTTCATTTAATTCGATAATAAGTAGAAGTTAATACTTCACCCAGGTGAACAAAGTGGAATAAACCATTCTGAGATATTCGGTGTATTTTATTAGTAAGTTTTCCCTTTTATCTTTTGTGTTTGTGTAGAGTAGTACCTAGTAGATCCACGCTTATTTTAGCACTAATTTGCCATTTCGACCGGGGTGATCGCAATGCTGCAATGAGTATGGTGACCACTATTCTTGGATTCCGCTCATACTTTCCATCAAGCAGAGTAGAGTTTCCTTCCCGGACTCATATATGTATAACAAAATAAAATAAATACATCGAGTTTGTAAGTAGCTCAGGGTCTTAGTGTTGCTCCGGAAACGGTGATCATTTAAACATTATCTAACAACTCATTAAACTAAATGGCTAATAAATATTATCGTACGATGTGTGTGAAAGTCTAATTGGAGATTAATATATATTATAACCATCATATATTATTAATATACGATTTATAATTCGAGCTGTGTTGAAGTTTTATAAAGATTTAATTTCGTAACGAAATATAAGCATACTAAAGAAAGGTAGTCGGGATTGCCTGGAAACAGGTGCT
Organism: Hyphantria cunea; assembly: GCA_003709505.1. Taxonomy (NCBI): domain Eukaryota; kingdom Metazoa; phylum Arthropoda; class Insecta; order Lepidoptera; family Erebidae; genus Hyphantria; species Hyphantria cunea. The sequence continues at coordinate 262,087 of PKRV01000477.1, forward strand.
ATAATGCACATTAGAAGAGGTATATACTTAACAATGAACTGCTGTGAGGTACCCTGGGGTCTTAAGGTTTCCTTTCTAGTGTGCTGGTTTCCCAGATACTAGTACCTGAGACCGTGTACGGTTTTTGATCTATTCGAGTCCGGAATAGCCTAAATAATAAAGATTAATTAATGATTCAATGAAATACACCATCAAAGTGATGACGTATACAATACCACTTTTTGAACATAGCCTAATAAAACCAACTGCTCATTTATATTACTGAAATAGGATTCTACTCCACTTCAAAAGGCTTAAGTCGCACCTGCAACTAGTGTCGGTATCATTATCTAATGCTACATGGAATTCCGCACCCGTTCTCATATCTCATCGTATCAAAAACGTAATCAGACCCTGGCCAACTGCCAGTCCGTCAACAGAACACTTAAATTTCACAATATTATTAACTGTTATGATGTTAAATATCGTTATCCTCGCATTTCAAACGATTGCTTCATTTGATACAAGCAACTCGATCTGATACTGCAACTGGAACAGTTTGCATATCTTCAGGACTGGTTAGCCATTAATGTAGTAATTAATAATGAATTTAAAGCACTTGCATCGCCTTTTGTCTGCCAATACCTGTTTTATACACAGGATTGAAAGGCATTATGCTGAGCGGCTAGTGTTGAGAAAGAAAATAAATTGAGACTTTATAAACCTGTTTACAAAAGTTCGATTAGTCGATTTCGAAAGTCAGATAAAAGCATTGAACATGTTGCTCCATTTTGGGAATTTTCAGTTAGTCGTTTTGTTCATGAATCATTTATGAGAACAACAAATTTCAGGAGTCTATGTATACAGTCTGGGGATCTCGAATTTTTCGGGACTATGTTTCTAGAACGAGGAAGTTTAATCCAGCCTTTCAAAAAAAGAAAATGAGTACTTTAAAGTTCTTCTGAAGAAATTCCTACTGTAGTAACTTGAAGAAATAGTAGGATTTAAAGACTGTCGCCTGCAGTATTCCCGGACCAATACGACCTTCAAACCTTCAAGAAAAGAGCGTACTCCTTCTTAAAAGGCCGGCAACGCATTTGTGACGCCTCTGGTGTTGCGGGTGTCCATGGGCGGCGGTAATCGTTTACCATCGGGCGATACGTCTGCTCGTTTGCCTCCAATACCATAAAATAAAACAAAATTATTAAATTTTGCTAGTATTAAATTACTATGACGAAAGCATCGTGATAAGTCACTACTAAACTTTTATAAGCAGTGTTATTACAGCAATAAGTAGCAGTATTATTCTAATGTAACTCGAGGAAGAAATATGCTGATAAATAACATTTCCATTTCATGTTTTCTGATTTCGGAAATTTCGATTCATGGTTTTGAACGTCTATCCTTGGAGAATGCAAGTTGAACGTACTTGATGCATCTTAAATCCTGTGAATCAAACTCTTACTTTCTAGATGGTCTCTTTATTTAACAATAAAAAAGTAATAAAACTAAAGCGAAACAACATTTGAAGCGACGATAGGTCGATCGTAAATTCGTAAGTGTATGTCAACACACTCTGAATGTGTCGCAAGTGCTGCAACTGATAGCTTTGCAATTGAAACACTATACTGAATACATATGCTATATTATATTTTATATTTCCTGTTCCTCAGTACAATATAAGAAGAATAATCGTCGTTCTGTATTCATAAAGCATTTATTTATCCATTACCTTTCTTTTTGTTCCAGGTACGACATCATCTCCCGTAACGGATTTCGGAATAAATCAGAATTCCGAATAATACATCTCCTTGTATATTGTGTCTGCTCGCAATAATTTAAAAATTTAAATTCGTGCCACTTCCTACGAGAAACACCGGAGTACTTTATTTGTTTTTAAAATCATACATTTTTTGGGACCGCGTGAAATTACTTGGCGCGATGACGTTGATATTTTGACAATATTGAATCTTTCGTAATTCTGATGTGTAAAAAGCAAGCCAGTAAGTGAATAAAATGAAACAATTAGTTTATTTTTAACGCTTCGATGATACAATATCAGTTGAAAAAGAAATAAAACACTAATTTACTGGTAATTACACAAGTACTGCCTTGACTTACATTTAAATTACTAACTATTACGTAAAATAACTTTAAAGGAAACTGACTGCGAATTCCTTGTGTTGTCAATTTTTAAGTTTCATGTTAAAAATGGACTGTCAAAGTCCATTTTTAACATGAAACTTAAAAATTGACTGGACCAAGTGCTTTAAAAATAAATACAAAAAGGTACCATTAAAACACATCTAATAAGTTCAAATGGCCTCACATATCGCCGACCGATCTCGATCGCGCAAATCTTTCGTGACGTAGCTGCGCACACGCAGGCATACGCAAAACGACGGCTAACTGCAGCCCCGGGCTTGGCCGATCAAAAAAATAAATCGGGTTCTAGTCCGTTCTTTCGTACGGTACGTCTTTTTGAATAAGTTGTCTTCATTATATATGGAGATTAATCTCCACTCATTGGTACAAGTGCCGTTATTTTTTTAATTAGCAACTTCTTAATTTTTTTTAGGACGTTCAAAATGCTCGGTATAATTTTTCTAGTGTTCTTATATTTTATAAGAAGGAGTTTATTAGTGTCTGATTGACTATATTTAGATCTTATATAATAAGGTATATCGTTGAAAATATTTTCTTTTAACTTTTTTAAATATTCATGTATTTTAGTTTAATATTTGAAGTCATTCTTCTGTAAAGTCCCCGCTACTCTGTTTAGTAAAGTATTTGCTTTAAGCTGAACTTTTTTATTTTATGTGGCAATGTCTAGTATACTCAAGTAGGTAATTATTGACGCATAATTTAAAATATTTTGTTTTCAATTATCAAAACATGCCTTTTTTTATTTTAGACCTGCCCAATCCAGGTTTCTAAAAATCTTTCCTTAAAAATCTCTACCTGCAATGGACACGCACATCCTCATGCTCATTTCGATCAATCCGATGCATTCCAAGTAATTCCCTTAATTCCACACCGTCCCTGATTCCTTATTGCTTATTTCGACTGGTGAGGTTTCGTGTTGGTATTTAAGACAATATTATACAGATGTATATTATTGCCAGGACCAGGTTTGTACTAAAAAATCGAAGAAAACCTAAAATATTTTCTCCTTACTCCGCGACTGTACGTTAGTCGTGAGACGATGAGATGGGCACAAATAAAGGTATTATTACATAACAGGTATAAAAAGGTATACTCATACAGAGTCAGCTTGTGACCACGGAAACTGGCCGTGAAGCCTGGTCGAAACGTCAAAAAAATAAAGTGGACAAATCGGAGGTATGTAATACCTTTAAATAAGTGATCGCATCAGTTCCCGTGAAAATAATTTCTATAATACCTAGGCAATGTCTAAAATACTTTTTGCTAATGTGTGAAATATTGCCTATTTTATGCTTTGCCTGGGTTCTTTTATAAAATAGGGGTAAACGGGCAGATATATCGTGTATGGTAAGCAAATGCCGCTGTCCACGGACACCCGCAACACCAGAGGCGTCATATGTGCGTTTGCGGCCGCGAGGAAAGAGGTTATGGAATGGGCCTCCTGTAGCCTGATTCAGTCAGTGAAACACGCGCAAGCGCTGTTTCCTGTTAGGTTGTGGTATCACTCCAGTCGAGCCGGCCCATCTGTGCCGAAGCGTGGCTCTCCCACGGTAAGGTAATGTGCTATCTACGAGAACAGATCAAAACCAATCCACCCAAATTCATATAATCCAAATGCACAACAGCAACTCAAACAACAAGCACACAGGGGATCTGGAGTGGTCACTGATCTACCTAGTACCTAAACGTGTATAATTATGCATTCATATAACTCAACAACAAGAGCGTAGATCTGGAATGATGATTCTGAATTAAGTTAATTTAAAGCAAACAGCACTCGTTTATAGTTATTACTACTACTAGTTATTATAGGTAGGTTCTAAGATAAAATTATTAAATGCGGTCTGCATTTAATAATTTTATCTTAGAAAATCTCCTTATTTTACACATCATGCTCTCAGTAGTTATTCTATACAATTCCTGGGGATTATATAAAATACCTAAGTAAAGTATGTAATGTCAATAACATTAATTAACTGCCTCGGTGGCGCAGTGGTAGCGTACGCGACTGCTGTCCATGTGGTCTCGGGTTCGAAACCTGGGTCGGACCAAATGTTTGTATGATCTACAAATATTTGTTTCGGAGTTTGGATGTTTTCTATATATAATATGTATGTATTTACAAAAAAAAGTATTTATGTATTCATATCAGTTGTCTAGGACCCATAATACATGCTCCGGTTAGTTTGAGACTAGATGGCGTTGTGTGTTAGATGTCTGAAATATTAATAATATTTCATACATTGCCTGGACTGCCCAAGTATTATGTACATTGCCTAGATATTGTATAGAATACCAGAGTTATACAGATTGCCGGTAACATATATATATATGTATATATATATATATATAACCCTGCATAACCACATACCTAACCATATTTAATTTTATTCTCTTCACGGACCACGAACCCGCTACCAAGCATGTAGGCCGTCGAAATCTTTTATTTTATATAAGCTTTGAAGTCATATCAATTAGATATATGTTTTAACAAAAACTTGTAACATACGTTTAGCGTTACATAAATATTTTTTGTTGTATTGTTTCAATATGTAACATAGTGGCTACGTTAAGGCCTTATGTATGTAATATATATAACCGTCTATGTACGTAACATCCTGTTGCTTAACAACGATTAAAAAACAGAACCTCTTAAGTAATCGGTGTAAGGTTGGGGCTGACAGCTTCTGAGGTAACGCGGTGACACGACCCGACGAAATTATTAGATCTCATTTGTATATGTATATAAGTTTGTTTAATTGGTTTCTATCGAAAAAACTCAGAATTTGTATAGAGAGTCATGACATGAATCAATCATGAATCGATCAATACATTGATTGAATTCAAATTTTCAATACAACCTAGCGAAAAATAGATAAGAGGCCATGTCCAGCGGCGAACTGTTAAAGTCTGTTGATGTGAATTATAAATAAAACAATCCTTGAAGCGTCAAAGCCACAATGTGCCACAACTCAGCGTGGTACAGCTTGTCTTCTATAAATTAATTACATCAACTGCTGACGCAGTGTCGGCGCGTCGCTGTCCTGCTCGTCGGCAGTCTGCTTTAACCTTCAACTGTAATTAATTAATTCAATTAACGTAGTCACTGTGAAAGTCACCAGGTTAGCCATCTATAAAATGCCAATCCAACTTAACAGCGTAATCAATCAACTTGCTTGTTACTGTCCACTGCTGTACAAGGGCCTCTAAAGAGGTTCTATAATAGGTTTCTTTTTTATACTAGAAGGGCCAAACGAACAGACAAATCATCTGATATTTATGTGAATGGGTATTTAGGTGTCTCTTCTCTGGCTGATGGAAAGTGTGAGCAGAATCCAAGAGTATTGGTCACCATACTCATTGCGAATACAGACAATGCAACAATGCAATATGGTTACCCATACTATGGTGGTCTGTTCAGATGCTTCTGCATTGAGCCTCCATCTCATTCGCCAACGAAACACGTCAACACGAATGCTGTCACTTCAGATTGATCTTCTATGAGAGAAGTACAGCCCCGTCCCGTTTAAACCGACCCATTCGTGCTAAAATCGGCATGGCTCTACTACCTAGACGCATTCATATACATACCTAGGTACATAGAAATCAGCAACACATTATACAAACTTAGCTACTTACAAAATAATACTTTATTGTATTACTATTCGTATTTCCTGCAAACAATATCTTCGTTCTAAGAATACCAGCTATATCGACCGACGCACTCGGAATACAAAACCCCAACGATTTTGACTCACCGAATTCTTGATAAATATTTAAAAATATTTGTAAACGCAGCACTAATCATTGTCATTGTGGTGACGTGTCACCACATAAATACGTCAGTGCGTCCCTTTAGTCACAATAAGTCGAGTCTACAATAACGTATTATCAGCATTGTTCTTAAGAATAGTTTTTTTACCGTTAAAATAAATAGTTAAATTATTTTCATTATAACAAAGACTAGCATAATATTGAAAATTAAAAAGGTAAACTGTTTCGTTGTTTTTATTTACCTAATATATTGAAGTTTTAATAATTATGACCTCTAAATTCATTATAAAATACACATTTCTAATCATTGATGCATTCTATAAACGCTAAACAATTAGAATTAACAGTCGATTACCATATAAATATGTAAAACAAAATAAATAGTTACAGAATCATTTGATTCGTATCATGCGAATCAAATAATTATCATCACAAGTTGAAATGTTTTTAAAGGAGGTGTAAAATACATAAAAGTGAACAATCAACTTAATTTTTTGGTCTACACCTGTCTGTATTAAAACTGCTACTTAAATATTCTTGTTAAAAATTTACGATAACTTAAACATTTAACTTTCACTAATAAAATATTAAATAACACACTTTTAATATCCTGGGCGTTATATTAATCAGGTGTGCACACGCCCCAACACGCATAAAAAAGTTGTTTTGAACTTCGAATGTCAAGAAACATGGCGCCAAAATCATCGACGAACAGTTGCGTGTGTGTATCGCAGTAGGCCAATGGAATCCAGTATGTATTCATTTGTCTACCCAAGCGAACGGCGAAAATTGTACAAGCGTTTGACAACTCCTGAGTTCTCAATATTCATAACGGACCAACCATTGTTTCCCGCCTTTAGAAACGTCACGTCTCCGGCGCCATCTTGTAAGGGACGTGCTTCAACACATCCAAATTTTAAAGAGCCATAAACTATTGCGATGTTTGAATTTCTGCACATAATGTGTAACGTTTGGAGGTCTACTAAAAATGGTGGTTTTCATGACCCAAAGAAAATATGAACGTATATTGTTTTGCATTGAAATCAGCTACTATGGTGTCGCTGTACATTTTAATTTATTTTTCTGTACTATGAATAATGTGGGGCGGGAACGAGAAGGAATGCTAGTGATGTCATTTTTATATTTTAGGTCAAGCGAGATATGACTATGCATACCTACAGTTAATGGTCTGTCAGGCACCTGTGCTACGACTGTCAGTTGTAGAATGTTGAAGCTTATATAGACACTATATGGATGTATTTGAATACCTCAGTCAATCAAGCAGTAAGGATGAGATAGCCCACTGGACATTGCCCTCTCTATATATTTTATAATAACGCCCTGTTTTCCGTTACCGTCATGTTTCCGTTTTACCTATCTAGCTTCTTCAGGTCATCAAGTCATCTATATAAAGAAAATAAACTGTTTATAACTCGGATATCATGTATGTGTATTTTAACTAAAATAAATCAATTATATATTTAGTATTTTCAGAAGTAGCCGTCAGTTAGACCAATGCAGTTCTGTCTTCAACCATAATTATTAAAAAAATATAATTTAGATTTTCGGTGCTTACCTCAATTTTTAATGATAAGTGATTACCACCGCCAGTGTGTTGCCGGCATTAAGGGAATGGGGAGAGGTTCGGGTTCACTCACTCACTGGGTGAAACACAGCGCAAACGTTGTTTTACACCGGTTTTCTGTGAGGCCATGGTATAACTCCTGTCGAGCCGGCCCATTCGTGCCAAAGCGTGGCTCTCCCACGGTAGATTTTGTATTTATTTTATTATAAATCCCTCGGTACTGCAATTAATAGAATAAAAAAAAATATTTATTAATCTATGAAAATGGATGTACCGCGAGCTGCGTTCTCTTTAATAAACAATCTTCTTTCTTTTGATTGACATTTGTTATTGTGCCTCTTCTTTTATAAGGATAACAGTTTAACGCCACACAGTCAATATGATTTACGAGCGTCTCAAACGTCCATCTGAGTGGGCCAAAGTGTTTCTTAAACATAAATTATACTTAACAATGATTAACCGCTAAGATAGCACCATAAAACTGGGACCTCGAACAAAAAGTTGTTTACTATGGTGTTTTAATTTCTTTTATGGGTATTTTTACCTTTTTTGTTCATAATATCCTATTGTGCATAACCCACAATCTGCCAAATGACGCACGAATCATCGCTAAAATGATTAATATTGACAGGCACATAAAGTTTCTTTTTGGATCACATTTTTCGTAATTTACGTATTTTACGCCTACAGCTAGGAGTACTGTGTCAAAGTAACTCAAGTATGATTAAAATTAGTAATCGTTGTTTAAGAAGTTTGCTCCGTTAAAATTCAATGATGAGGATTTCAGTTCTATAAAAAAGCTGCAATCAATTTTATCTATTCCTTATATAAGGATTCATGGCAAGGAATATTAAGCCAATTCATAAGCCCTAATAAAGTAGACACACCACATTTTACTACACCACTGAACTTAAGTAGTGATTATTGCGCTGTGGTCAAATCGGCCGGGAGTTAAAGCGTATTATGTATATAACAGATATGGCACACGTTTGAGTTGCCTGACGTTCCGACCAGGTTGGTCTTGCCGTGGTCACAAGCTTTTTGCTCTGTTCAAAGTTGAGTCCTTAAAATATAACAGATTAAGTTATTTTATTTCGTATTACCTAAATTTACTTTCTTTACGTGTCAGATTTATTACAAATAAAGTGTAATACATTGTAAATAATGTAAAATTCACGTCAAAATATACCTCGTAACTTTAAAATAATACTAATGAGAGCTACATTTTAAACACTTCTACTACAGGGTTGGCCTAGTGTTTTCAGTGGTCGCCACACCGCTTCCTACTACGCCAAGTGTTGTGGGTTCAAATCCTACATGGGACAATACTTTGTGTGATCCATAAATTGTTGTTCTAAGTCTGGGTTTACTTTGTGTCCGTTTCATGTATGTTTGTAAAGATCCCCGTGACACAGGAATGTATATTCATAACGCGGGAGTCGTCTTAAAAAAATCACGAAGAGTTTTGGCTGTAAATTACTTAGACATTTGCAAAAGTGCATTTACACAAGTGAATCGGATCTTAATTTGAGGGAAAACTCTCCCTCCAAATTAAGAAACCATACCAGGAAGCGCTCACTATTTTATGTGACATCCTGTTATCTCTTCTCTCAAATCGGTGCATATGTGCGCGACAATCGTTCATGGTTAATGCTAGCATCAAAATTATATTGGTTTTACGGGAGCTAATTTTTTTTAAAGTCTTGACTTCCAACTAAGTAATATAATAAGCGAATAAGTTCTTGTGTAAGAACTTCATACTTGAGGATTGCTTGGCATGTTGAAACATTTCAGTTTAAATAATTACCGAACGATGATAATAATGGCTTGTTAACTTGCCAGGCCTTGCTTTTTATGACTTCGTAATAAAAAGTTCGATTACTTTTTCGGTTATAAATTATGTGTTAACGAAGTTCATTGTGATGCAATTTTGGTTCTTCATACGATGTGTCAAGTATTGATAGGATTTCTTTTATAAGAGAACCCTTTAAATAAATATCATTTAACGCACGGATCATTCGCGGCAGATAGCTTTTAAAGCATCCTTATTTTCACTTTTTGAAATAAAAACTTCTTTAGCCGCGTTGAGCACTTTGGTAGGCGAAAATCTATTGGGTTCGCGTCACAGACATGCTTATGTTTGATGTTAATGATTTTGATTTAAAAATTATGAAATTTCTAATTTCACAAATTAATTTTACGTATAAAATTCTAAGTTATAAGTTCTCTGGGCAGTCTTTATCACTGCTATTTTTTCTGTGGTATAGGTAACAATAGAAGGCTACGTTCTTAGTGTATTATTTACTAGCGACCCGTTCCAGCGCGGCAGTCTTAATATTCTCTTATTTATTCTACTAAAATAATATACATGTATTAAACTTATAATCTTCCTCTTGCATCGCACTGATTATTACTAAACTGCATTAAAATCCGTTGACTAGTTCACAAGATCTAAGCAAACAGTAGAGGCAATTTCGTTTTATATAAAATATTCAAAGAAAATCAGAGAAATAAAGTATTGTAATGTTGTTGTAGATCCTGAAGTAATACTTACCTTGTGGAATAGCGCTTGCGCTGTGTTCCACCGTGTGAGTGAGGATACAGGAGGCAAAAACCTCAACTCCTCCCCCCATTCCTATTCCCATCTACTAAAGGCCGGCGACACATATGTGACGCCTCTAGTATTGTGGGTGTACATGGCCGGCGGCAATCGCTTACCATCAGGCGATACGTATGCTAGTATGCCCTCTATTCCCTAAAAAAAAAGTAATCTTTCTTCTTAGTTCCTCAATAAACAAAGAGCTTTAATTTGTTTATATAAAAAAATAACACGCATTCAAATGTGATATACTTTTCTGCCATCAAAAGACACTAAATGTCAATACATCATATATTACATAATTGATCAAACATTTTCTATAAACGAACTGTCGCGGCTGCGCAAGCGCAGTAGAAAGTTGCCATTACGCAATAACATGGTACCTAAAAATTTCTAATAGCTCATAAAATCATGTTACATAAAGAAATCATCGCTTGGTGTATATAGTAAATCTTTTACACAGTAAATTAATTATCGTGGCGTAACGGCTGAGGAATCGGAAATAAAGAAAACACGGCGGAGTTCATGGTCGGTTATAACTGTTATTTGTTACGCAAGTCTGAGGAAAATAGAACCAGTGGGCCTAGTGCGAGTTGGTATCACATCAACGTGCTCTCAACGGCGACCGAGATCTGCATTGCGATTGACCCCACTAAACTACACCAATCATAACGTTGAACGCGGTCCCCGCGGTTACCGCACTAGGCCCCCAAGTACGATATTTATTCCGAGCTGTCATTACAAGTGCGTGGCTTTCGTCAATGAAGGTTATTACGTGTAAAGGTATATAGGCATTTGAATAAGGCTTCGATCAAATTACAAAGGTGTGAGGAAGCTGACCTTGATAGCAATAATATGGGACGACGTGATTCTATTTAGGACTATGAGAACTATTACTTTTTAACCGAATTCAAAAAATGGGGAGGTTATCAATTCGACTGTATTTTTTGTATGGTTTTGACTGGGTGAACCGATTTTGACGATTCACTTTTTATTTAAAAGCTGGTGGCTTCCCGTATGGCCCCACTTCTATTTGGTCTGAAAATTTCATCAATAAGAAAATCATACATATAAGTCTTCCATTTGCATTAGGTCTGTGCGCGACAAATCGACGAATAACTCGATATCACGCTTACAGATTTCGATGATTCTTTTGTTATTTGGAAACTGGTGCTTCCCGTGTGACCCATTTCAATTTGGTCCACTGCTTGAAGTCGGTTTTTTGTTAAAATTTTGTTGATACTCTTTTTTGAAAAGACCCAGTGAAAATTTGAAGTATAGTACTAGTACGGTAGTTACGATAATACCCACAGTCAGCTCACAAAAAACGAGTGCAAATAACTACAAACATGTAAAAATAATTCAAGGTGGGCAGAATAGTTCGAATATCATTTTATCTAAAGTTTTAATATATTTCATAAATAATTAAACATGGAAAGTAAATTACTGGTTGATACTGAATTGATCTTTATAGCCATTAAAGTACTGAAACACCACCGAACTCCAGATTTGACAGAATAGCTTCAAGATATAAAATTTTAATTTATTTTTCGGTGTAAAACAGCGCTTCCACCCCCCATCCATCTCCCCATCCCCCAAAGGCCGGCAACGCACTTGTGACGCCACTGATGTTGCGGGTATTCATGAACGGCGGTAACCGCTAACCACCAGCGATACGTATGCTAATTAGCTCGTTATTATACATAAATAAAATTTAGACCAAATCAAACAGCTTTTAATATTTAGCTACTGTACTGAGCCTTTTAAGTTATTTAAACCTTTTTAAGTTAAAATTATCTCATCCTGATTACATACTTTCATTGCGATGTGACGAAGAGTAGGTAGTCAAAATTAACTTATCTTGGTGTTTGTTGCTTTCAGGTTAGTTTCGTTCATACAATACTTCTTTTTTAAGTTAAATTGTGGAAGTGGCGTGCAAGCAAATCATAATAATAATATTTTAGAAGGCACTTATAACCTATTTAGAATCTAATACTGGATCGCTATATACCAGTAAATCAAATAGCAAACATTACTCAATAACAATACTCATCATTAATAACATAAAATAACTCTCAAACACGGAACTCCACCATCTTAGACTGTTATAACATATGCCATAATATTGCAAGTAGTTATCTTTTAATTGATCCTAGGAACAGTTCCACACATAGTACTAGAGGCCAGTCTGCATCGCTGAGTTCAAGTAAAAAGCAGTTACAAAACCCCGCATTTCATTTTCTCCAAGAACGCGTTGAACCCTAGAAACGTACGAAATGCGACGCAACTACAATTTGTTGCGTGCTCGGTGGTAGAAGACAAAAAGTTGCGCTCGCGCATTGCACACAAGATGCCTGCCCATTAAAATTCCCGCCCGCGCACTGCTGTCTATTTAGAGAAATAAAAGTTATTATAACGAACCCAGCTCAAAGTGTACTCTTGGAAAAAATATGATCCAGTTAGGTACTGTTAGCAGAGACTTAGGTTTTTTAATAATCGCAGTGCGTATGGAATGTCCATATATTTATTAGTTGTTGAAACATACAAAATTGTTCATAAACTTGTGTGAAATAAATATCGGTACCTGGATGACCGCTCAGTTTTTTTTTTGCTTTTAAATTGTAGCTAGATCGATGAACCGCCCCTGAAATCCCTTGCATACTAAATTAAAAAAAAACGTTGAAGCCGTTTCCTAGATTCATTACATAACAAGAATTTCGCGTTTAAAGGTATTAAATTAGCATTTACATTTCAAATTATACTTAATCAAAGTCTGTATTAATAATATCATGGGATATCTAAGTAAAGGCTTCTGATAAACATTCTGATATAGTTCTAAAAACATACATATTCATAATCAACTACATATCAATACAGAACAAATCATCGTATTCATCACAATTATTTGTCCCCGGTTAAGCGGATCAACGATCTCTAGCACAACAGGCTAACCAAGCATATTATAATTACTTTTACACAAACGACAAAAAAAAACATTGCTTTTATTGCTGTATCATCAAAAACATCAACGTCTACTCACAATACCTTAAAACCATAAAATAGAACATTAATAACTACCTACTTCTACTCGAAATAGTTCCCAAATGAGTCCCAGAGATCCCCGTTGACAAAAAACTTTGTATCCACCTTTTTTGATACGATCTTAATGATCCACGTAGATTTAGTGGGTGAGAAATATCCCCGGTGTATTATTATAGCGCAATCATCGTTACCAGAAATGAATGGTAATAATAAAGGGCTTGTTACCTTCACGAGGTGATCCCACGACTAAGGTGAGACGAAATTTGATTACAATAAAACCTGGTGAAATTGAAATTTTGATTCGTTTAAAAGACACATTTGGTGCATTGGCAGACTTAATGCCCACAACGTTCTCTACCAGTCAACCTTTGGGTAATGCAGAGAAAACAGGAAGTGCAATTTGGTTGAAAAGACAACGTTAATAGATACATATTCAAATAGATACCAATAATAACAGCAGAAGATAAGCACGAAGAAGTTGATTCAGACAATTGTTTTATAAGGTACTGCTTTACCTTTACCTTGAACGTAAAAGTATTTGTTATTTAATAATGTAATAAAAGGGTATTTTTTTAGGGTGAAACTATGTGATGTCCATCAATTCTATGCATTTAAGACCATTTATCGATAAGAACGATATGCTAACAAGAACAGAGTTTTCAAAACCATCTCAGATCAGAGAATTTCAGATTTCAGGAATGGTTAAGTGGTTAAAACTCACAACCACACTTGAGTGTAACTTTAGTAATACCGCAACTCGAGATAAACGAGAAATAACATAGCAATTAAAATTGTTAATCATTTCAGTACCCTAAAAAATCTCATTAGAATTAGTACCACTTAAACAATTAAAGGAGACGTGAATGATACCGTAACTTGAAACATCTAAAGTGGTTATAAAATCGAGTTAATATTAGAATAACCCTTCCATTCAAGTTCAAGGTCTTGGCCGTGTGTTGTGTCAGGAGAATGCAAAAAGCGTAAAAAAATATTTCACCAAAATTAAGTCAAACCAGTTCTGAATCGCACGAAAGATTAACAATCGGAAGGACGACAAGCCCAATAAAACACATTATTTATCAAATTTAACACTTGAGGATAAATTACCAAGGGTTATCGGTATAAAAGACCCATCGCAAATATTTCTTTTATCAGAAGACAAATTCAAAGGTGGATGAACTCTATAAACGAGTATATAGAGCGATAGAGATACGGAGCAAGCAGTGAACTGGCGAATGATGAAGGAAAATGAATGAGGAATGCTACGTGCACCGACCTTAAAGGGATAAGTAAGAACTTATGATTATCATGGTAGGACAATTTGAAGAAAGTAGCTGGCAGCGGACTGCCCAAGACCGGGATAGTTGACGCTTCTTGTGGAAGACCTTTGCTCAGCAGTGGACGGCGATTGGTTGGATTGGATACTGTCATCAACAGCAGCATTCTGATAGAGGACTTTGCGATAGTAAATTTATATTTTCTTTTGTATAACTGCCGTATCATTTTTGACACATCGGTATTGGAGGCCTAACAAACGAATGTTAAAAGTATTGACAAAACGTCAAAGAGGAGGAAAATTTGAAATAAACCCTATACTAATTCGTACAGTTGGCTAAAACCTCCTTTCGAACTGCCGAGGCCCAGCTGTGCACTATTGAAGGTTGGTAATGATGAAATACTTCATTAGTGGTTGTCGGATCCCAAATTAAGTTAAACCTGGACCTTAATATCAAGATTGCCGATAAAGTATATGTGTAAAAATTATTTTTTATGGCGACATACGACTACCAGGCAACGCCCACAGTTATCCTATCTGTTGACTAATTACAACTTGTATGTTTCTCAATACCGTTATAAAACTAGTATATTACTACCATTTACTCTCTATAGGGTGTATACACCAAGGAAGTCGGATGCAAAAGCAATAATAATGAATTAATTTAACAATAACTGCAAAGTTATTATCGGAGAAATCTTAAATAAGCGTTAAATTAACAGAGGAAAGGTCTACGGTTTAGTATCTGCTGTTAATTGCATATTACTAAGTGCTTTGTAAAATAGTTGTAATTTGTATGTGTGTTACTCCCTTTCTCTGTAATTTTATTACAAAGCGATTAATAGATTTCGCGATAGGAATTCGAAGATAACATGTTTTTGGTCTTTATTAGAAAAAAAACGAGTGCTAACTAACTAAAAATAGTTTTTACACATCTATGAGTATTTGTACTATATAATTGTATGTACTATATAATATAATAATTTGTACTATATAAAATTTACTACTAGTGATTTAGGCTCTCTCCAGGCTCTGCCCCCTTTTGAGGCTAAAGGCTATGCGTGAGGTGCTTTTAGTTTTTATTATAAAAATTATAACACATGGTAATAAATCACAGCAGATATTACAGTCCGACATTTATTCACCTAAAATTTTCCCCGTGACAAAACCTACAGCCATTTCTTAAACAGTTATCAATCCTCTAACAATAGACGAATACATTATTATATTTAATAGCTCCAACAGATGTCATAAGAAACGAATTATCATAGATGTCCATTATATATAAACACCTCATTTGTTCGTTTTCCCTTATCAGGTTGAGTACCGCAGGTGTCATGCAATTCTGGATGTATATGTCGATAATTTTCTAAATAGAAAGTTATGAGTTCCCAGCGGTAGATGGAAAGCTTGTATGGAAAACGTATCTCACAGAATGAAAAGTCGTGGTTGTGCTGATCGTATAAGTAAGACATCATGACAGTAATTATGAAGAGATTAAATGATTACTCATATGGGTCTAGAGGTTAGGAATCCTGACTGCAGATCTAGAGGTTGAGGGCTTGATTCCATTTCTGGACAAATATTTAAGAGATGGGCAAGATCATTTGTTGTATGCTTAAGTGTAATTTGAATAAATACTTTTTTTCTTTAATTTATGGTCCTGCATAAATGTATCTACCTCTGCCTGGTGGAAATTTTAAGCAAAATCCTAGAGTCACCATACTTATTGCGAATGCAGCCAATGCAATAATGCAGTATGATGACCCAGACCATGGCGGCCTAGTGATGCTTCTGCATCCTAGGGCCTGCGGTCTCGCCCTCGTCAACGCAACACGACAGCACGAACGCTGTCATTTTACGTTGACCTTCTGTGCCAGGGTAGTACCGCCTCGGCAGAGTTAGACCAACCGTGTTGAAATCAGCGTGGCCCTACTACCTTTAGAAATACGTTCGTAGGTGTTTAGAAATAATTGAATAAGTTAAATATGGTTCTGATTCCACCTAGTTTTAGAATTAGGCGACCGTGTGTGACATCTGTGAGTTTGTAGTTTAAGCGTTGCCAGGCTTCCCGATTTTGAATTTAAAATGTTATTGTCCCTTGCGGCAATATTTTGTCCCGATTTTTGGAGATAACTAGCCGGACCCCCAAAGTGAAGTTAGTTAGTTAGCCGTAGTGCTTTATCGTCAATAAAATTGGTAGGCAATTAAAAATACTAATTAATAGCCACTACTGCCATCATTATACAAATCTAAATGGTACTCGGTACCAGTTCTTTCAAGAATTATAAGTAGCAGAATACATTATTTTATATCCCCGTCTTCTTAATATTTGATTATTTACCTTTTTTACTTTTTTCCTCTTTCGACGTAAGAATCCTGCTTTTCAAATTCCGATTTGATGAAAAAAACTATCAATGCTGCTATATTTAAACTTTTCAACTCGCTTAACTTAAACATCCTTAGTTTATACAATCATTTTAAACATGAAAAGAGAAGAAATGCGTTGAAGAGATTTTCATTATTGGGGTCATTTTTGCTCTTAATTATCTATAAACAAGATTGATAATAAGTTTTCAAAATGCAAATAGCTTAAAGAAAGTTTAAAAAGTATGTACACATTTATTATATACTAGCTGACCCGATGAACTTCGTACCACCATATTTATTTTATTTTTTTTATTTATTTTAAAACTTCATGCACACATGTACAACGGCGGGGTTAATGCCCAAGGCATTATTCATTTTCGTTCGAATTTTCTGAATTACCGAAAAAACTTATTTTAGTAAGCTCGTGTTAACTTCCCGCAGGGTCGCAGTTGTATACGACTAAGCGGAATAAGATAATATAACACCCCCGGTTTTCTTTAATTTGTTTTCTAAACTAACTTTGTCCTGACAGTAACCACCACATAAAAAAATAATTATCCAATTTGGTGCTGACGATCGAAAGTTATGCGCATACATACATTTTTATGTCTCATATTAAAATGTTACACGGTTTGGACATTGCTTGGTTTTTTTTCATACATCGTTCCTACCGTTCGTGTTCTAGAACTACCTCTAACAATGTGACATTATTATCAATATTCGACACACGATTTCAATTCATAGCGAACACGAAACCCGAATTCAAAGAGATTGATTTCCAATTTAAATCAATTGCTACACATCCACGCAATAATTGTACTACATTGTATTTAAATATACTAACAACAATACAAATAACTAAAACTGTAGTGTCTGTTTGTAATTTCAAATTATCAGCTTTCACTAAATGCATACAAAAGCATTTACTAATAACTGACTAAGTAATCTTTACTTTATCTTCTTGTCTGTCCATCTGATTGATCCGGCTAATCTCTGAAAAGGTGGGACCGATTTTGACGGTACTTTCACTGACAGATAGCTGAAGATATAAGTAATAACCATCGCGGGAATCATCTAGTTTAAAATATAAGCGGTATGCGCATGCACAATCATAATTTCGTCGCGTAGTGGGCGTGAAAATTTATCGACTGTAATAGCGAAAGTGTTTCTGGCGGCTCGTTTGATCCAACCCGCTAATGATTAATTATTTGCAATCCAGAGAAATTCTAATTTATGTGCACTTAGTGGACGGTTCTAGAAGCTGTCATGTGCATGAGAAAGGGTATGCTGCTGCACTTAATCACCTGCATTGTTGCATGATTATAACGCCATCTCTCTACGTTTCTATGTGACACGTTTTGGTTGCATTGATGAGCAAATAGAAACAAACCTGAAGCGAAAAATAGATGCAAGCGATTTTCGAAACGAATTGTATATCGAGTCCAAATTCGCGCTTAATCGGTTCAAAACTTTTCGGGTTTTTGAAGAGGCACACAAATCATCTCGATTCGGGTGGTAACGGATTAAGAATGAATACCTTCAGAATATAGTTTTTAACCATTTTGGTGTCTGTCTATCAGTTTGTTTCGGCTAATCTCTGAAACGGCATTACCGATTTTGACGGGACTTTCACTGGCAGATAGCTGATGTAGTAAGAAGTAACTTAAGCAAATTTTTTAGACTAGCACACTAGTGTAACCACAACCGCGGGTAGCACCGTGGGCCTTGGCTAGTAGATAAAGAAATATCAGACCTTTAAGAAGTTGATTTACTTGTGAATTGTAACGAAATTGTTGTCAGAACCGAACACAAAGCTTTATTCGAACAAGTGTTGTACGTCGTTCACGAATCAAGTCAAGGTGAGATGTCAACTTTAAACAATCGAATCGATTCAGTAGATCACGCCATACAAATTACGATATCGATAGTAATATCGATCAAACAGAGCAAATTATTGTTAAAGTGACTATTTCCGTCCTGCTTTATGACTGATGATTGAAAGGGACAGAAAATTACTGTTAGTAGAGGTACTTAATACGTGCAGTAGTTGATGTTCGCGTTTTGTTGAATTTTAGGGGAGAATATCGAGGCCACGTTTGAGGACCGTAGGAGAGCCACGCTTCGGAACCAATGGGCTGGTTCGGCCGGAGTAATACCACGGCCTCACAGACAGCCGATGTGAAACAGTGCTTGCGCAGTGTTTCACGGAGTGTGTGAGGATATTATAGGCCCATAACCCAAACCCACCCCCTTCCCCTCATGTGACTCCTCTGGTGTTGCGGGTGTACATGGGCGGTGGTAATCGCTAACCATCGGGCGATATATCTGCTCGTAGTAAACGAGCTCTATTCCATAAAAAAAACCTATAAAACACAATTATTGGAAGTCCTTATAAATATAGTTAAAACAATATAATGAAAACCCTGCTTTTGAAGTCAGTGAAATTTTTTATTGTTTTTGGTATATATGTCTTTGATTAATGAAGCTCTGCCTTTGAAAATCTAATGGGAGATCGTTTTTTGTTTTTTCGAAAAACAGTTCCCACTTCATTTCATCCACATTTTTATAGGTTTATCATTATTTTCATCATGACTAAGACTTGAAGACTCGAAGACTTATGACTTGAAGACTTTAAACACTTGACATTGGCAGAAATAGCTGATCAGCTGGTTGCCATTCCATCAAAAGAAGAAGAAGAAGAAAATCTCATGCATTTTCCCTTTGCCCAAAGACATTCGTTTTCCGATAATAGTCTAGACAAGATTGTCAACTTTTGCCTACATGGTTCTTTCTCATCCTTGAATAACAACGAGTTATATGCATGAAAAATATTTGCACACAGTACGCCACGGACCCGTTATACGTAACATTAATCAAATCAATCAAACAAAACATACTCCATTACTCCATTAAGGCTATACTTCAAGCAGATATTGAACTCTGCCTTAGATTAAAATCAATAACATTTTCCTGGCCATGTCTTTTGTTTGTCTTTGTAAAAAAAGATCTATGGAATTTAATTAACACATTGTTGTATATTATATACCGTTTGGTATTGTACTATCGGAGAACTACTTATTATATAATATTTATAATTGAATTCTAACTGTATATTTCTCACTGTGTGGTCAGACTGAGAAAAAATGTTCTCATTTGTTAAGCATGACATACATGGAAGTAGAAAAAAGTATGGTAAATGAATACAATTCGACTGCACGGTTGGACTAGTGGTTTAAGCGGTCCAACGTCGCTTTCTGCTGCACCAAGTGTTGTGGGTTCAAGCCCCACATGGTACAACACTGTGTGTGATCCAGAAATCGTTGTTTTGAGTCTGAGTGTTCTTTGTGTCTGTTTCATGTGTATTTGTAGAGTCACCCGCGACACAGAATGTGTTGTCTTTTAAAAAAAATGGATTTGACCACTTCGATGTTAGTCCTTCTTATAAAATAGACAGCAAATCTTGCCAACCGCCAGGTTGTTTAGGAATTAGTCGGTAAAATGAAGAGTAATAAATTGAAAGTACAGATAATTCAATCAATGAAGTTAAAAAAAACTAAAAAGGACTTTACAAAATCGGTTTTAGAAAAACGTTAATTATGCTAATAAAAGTTTGTTAAAAAGAAAAACTATGAAAACAAAGGGGTATTCGTTATAGAGGTGATTTGTCCAATGTCATGAAATCGAGTAACAACAGGGTGGTAAACTTATGCCTTGAATTGGCTGTCACATTTGAAAGTCTGAGTCTTCTAATTACACGAAACTCTCTCTGTTTAAGATGAAATTACATTAAACCATTTCATAAATCGCTAGACACAATGTCTAACCATCAACAACCAAAATAGATTGATATTAATTTCCCCAGATCGTCTGATAATTGAACTTGACAATCTAATACGACGAGTCAGTCGGCTTTGTGTAATCTTCGTCATTGAGACTAGCTAAAGTCGTACTTAATCTTTAGATTGTGACGTTAAACTTTCATAGTCACGTTATATAATCATGTGGGTGATTAAACTAAAAGAAGACCTCTAAAATTTGATCCACAATTCCGAGAATCGACCGAATCAAACAAACGAGGTCAAGCAGACTGACTCATTTATGTCAATATAATCAACAATCAGTAATTACTAGCACTGTCCGTCCAGACGTCTTCTGATTATCTCCTAGTCTAAATACACGTCAAGAGAAAAAAAGCATCCCGTCAGAACATGCCGACGCGATGTCTCAATCTCTGTATCTGCACTAAATGGTCTGTCATTAAGGCTGCGCGGGCGCTTCATTTGAGCAAGCGCATCAACGTAATAATGGCCGTGATCTACAATGTAAATGATAGGATTGATGGAAAATTTGTACACCGTTATTCTCCTACAAAGATTTGACAATAACTACAATATAGCTAGGTAATAAATGTCATTTCTCCTGTTAGTCAGAATTTACAGAAACCATTAGAAAGCGAAATGAACATTCGCAATTAACTGCTTTTAAAGGGTTTCCTCGTAAATCTTGATAATGAAATGCACTCCGGCTATATGTATCTGCATTTTAAGTAAAATAGCACCCTATCCCTCCACCTTTAGGTTAATTTTCGTTCAAAGTTCTACGTAAAGATAAGTCATTGGAAAGTGAAATGGGGACGCACCTGACTTTGCTTTCTTTACGTCTCGGTGTTCTTTTTGCTTCAGTGAGAGTGGTCTAGATTCGATAATTGTGTCGGTAGCGATTTCGTGACGACTTCGGAACGCCCTCCCGACGTTAAGTACGGGAAGTTGATTCATCGCGTTGACACTTTCCAAAGGTTAACAATTTGCATTGTTAATTGAATTATTGGACACATCACAATTCTCAACTCGTTTACGACTAATGCAAATAATTAGAAATCTATTCAGCTTTCAATTGATGTGTTCGAACTTGTGGGAATTAGTATGAATGGGTTTTATCGGCCGCTCTGATCGTTAGCAAAGATAGATTTTAATTTAATTTGTTCGCCGGTTTCTTTTGAACTAAAAGTTTAGTTAATAGTAAGTAATTTAAAGTAATAAGAATTTTATCATTGAATTACCAGACATGGTTTCTATATTAAGGTGAATTTCTTTAGCTTTATATTTATCGTTTGTATAGTTTCACAATTTTAGAAAAATAATGTATTATGTGTGGTAATGTTTGGTAAATTGGTGTTCCGTTGTTTCTGTTGTCTAGTCACAATAAAATTTTCATCTTGAACAATGTGTGAAGTTGGCGTTTTAGCAAATGCATGTTGAATGTAAAAGTTGAATGGAATGTGTTAATCTCTCTACAGACGATGCTTTTAAATGATTGTGCGTTTGCGCATGTGTTGATTTTACTTTTCCTTTCTGGCACATCACTTGTTAATTGATTGAGTATTATTTGTATAATTTTGGTGATGGTAGAGTAGTGTCTACTTTATACACCTTCTGATTGGTTAGTTTTGTTTTCTTTTCTTTTGTATATCAATATCTCTCTGATTATCGTAACAAATGCTCGTTGGGGGTTCCAAGGTCTTATCGTTCTATGTTTGTTATTCGAAAGTCGTGATTCTATCAACATTTTGGTTTCATTGTCACTATTTTTTGTCTTCTCCCATCTGATTCTGTTTAGATAGAAAGTAAGTTGACTTTTTCGTATTGTCATTTCATCTTTTGTATTTTTTTTTATTTGTTTACGATAGCCATTTTGATATTCTTCAGCATTACGCTTTTGCTCACGCGCAGAATTGAACTTGATGTAACTTATTTGACTTTCTCCGTGGACTGGTGTGTTGTAAAGCACAAAGATTGATGATTAATCAGTACTTGGGCTAGACTCGTGCGCAGACTCTACGGCGCCGGACTCAACGCTATCGCGCATCGAGGTGCGCGCGCGCCGACGAAAGTGCAAGTCGCCCAGTTCTCACGACCCCCCTCCTGTCGTCCCCTATCTGCGCTTACGCCGCACTGCCGCCACTGTTCACGACCTCCATCTATCGATCGACTTGAGAAACTATCGATAATTGTAATTCGAATTATTTACACTTTCGGAGAGTTATCGTGGCCGCGGTTCGCGCATGCGCATACGATGCCGGCGATAATGAACGCCATGTTTGGTAGGCAAACTTGCGCGGCATTTGTTCGCCAATGTTTGTTTTGCTGTGAACTTTTAAATCTTTTTACTTTGATCTATTTGATCACGACTTACGTTTACCGCCTGCGTTAAGTTTTATTATGTATATTCTGTTTCATATCGAATAAAGATCAATCGATAATGAGGTGTAAAGTAAAAGTATTTAGTATAGTATAAAACACGGTTCTCTGTACTGGACGGTATAAGATAAGTGAAACTTATTTATAGTTATTCGGTATCATTACATTTTTAATGACACCTCTCATACAAAAGTATTGGATTAAAGTCTGAATTTGTGCCATTTTGGGTTGGTTCTGAGCTATAGTTCTTTAAATTTAACTCGACCTCCGTGACATTTGTCGTTTCATTTTAGAACTTACGAGGTACATTTTAGGCGTAATTTTTTAGATTCATAATGTACTAGCTGATACATACAACCTTGTTCACTTCTTCTGTTGCCCGTAGTCTAATAATTTTCGTCCGTTTTTGTAACATTCTTCATTGGTGCTCCGCTCCTATTGGTTTTTTACCTATGATTGATTAGCGTGATGATATAGTCTATAGCCTTCCTCGGTAAATAGGCTATACAACACTGAAATAATTTTTAAATCGAACCTGTAGTTCCTGATATTAGCGAGTTAAAGAAAACAAACAAACCCTTCAGTTTTATATATTAGAATGGAATTCCAATTAATTTGTGATAAAACTGTTACATGAAGAAAAATATATAGTTGATACAAAATAAAGCCGCTTGTTCAAGGTAACTTAGTCGGCTAGAAAAGCAACGAAGACGACAAACTAAATATATTTAAATGATCGTAGGTGTTCTAATGAAAGTAGCTTACTATCAGAAGCTTCACGCATCTCAATACCATAAACTTGGGCTAGAAGTTCAATCTCCAAAGATCAGCCCTTATGAAGAAAGCTATTCCCAATATAACTTAAAGTAACACTGGTGTCCATATCAACATAAGGGACCTTTGATATCATGAACTGAGGTGTCAACATAACTCTGGTTTATACTGGTATTAGTTTAGTAATAAATTGTAATATACAAATCAGAATTTGTTACCTTAGGTAGCTGTCTAGGTCATGAGATACAGCGTTTATTTAAGCAGTTGAATTTGACCGATAAGCGCGCTCGTGGTTCTATTAGAGTACTGTGATTGATTACGTATAAATAACACTTTTAAAAATCCCTTGCTTACATTCAAAATGCAGAAGAAAACTGTTTTTCTTCTTCTAATATGCGATTTTTTTAAAATTTGCGGAAATAAAACAAAACATACATAGAACAGTAAATAAATATAAATAATAACTGAACACATTTTACGCACCGCAGAGCCTGGATGGATATCGAACTGCAAACCCTTAGATTAGGACTCAGGGCCTTTAACTGGTAGACAAAATATTAACTAGCCTTAAAGAAAGATCATCGCGTTATACCGCTTACCTTTATAGTATCAAAAACACCGACAATAATCCACGCTCTTTCTTTGGAGTCGCTACCTCCTATCACATAAATCAATCTTTCCAGAGATAACCATAAATAATACCATAGGTATGCCACGCTTCAATAATTTTATGGTTGTCAAGGGACAAATTTATGATCGATATGGGTTTTGGACGATCACCTTAAGTTGAAACCCAGGAGCTAAACCACCACAATAGATTTTTGTCGTAATACCAATAAATTATATGATCATGGTTGATTTTATGGGTTTAGGACATTCAATGGTGTTGTAACTATAATGGTAAGTTGGTTGTCATCCAATTGAATGGTAAATTTTGTAGTGAAGTTATTTTAACTTCTGTATGTAATGCCCAGGAATATACCTGTGACCTGATGGTAAGCGACTTCCTTCGTCCATGGACACCTGACTTCCACTTGAGAGTCCCAAGAAAGTTGCCCTTGGAGTCACTACGATTTAATGGTTGAAAGGTGCATTTATAATTAGTTTTAAAAATCTTAATTTGGTTTTTACCTGATATAACCTGAACAAACTGTCTACAGACTCGTAAGCATGATCCATGTAACATAGGCTTTGTAAAAAGTATTGTTTTTCAACTTATATGAAAGTAACATAAAGTTTATCAAAGTAAGTTTTTCTATTTTTGTAACATCATAGCTTTAACGGTGGGTCCCATTTTGATACAATCTTCTTACTTCAAAGCTTAAAAAATCTATCCAGTATCATTTCTAATCAATAAAGATATAAAACCATAGTTATCAGAGCTAATAAGTATTACTTATCGCTTCTTATCACGAGTATGGTAATTTGCCAGCATCTTTGCATAACATACGCTGTCTGTTCGA
This sequence comes from Hyphantria cunea, assembly GCA_003709505.1. NCBI lineage: Eukaryota > Metazoa > Arthropoda > Insecta > Lepidoptera > Erebidae > Hyphantria > Hyphantria cunea. The sequence goes on from PKRV01000477.1 coordinate 287,312, forward strand.
TTAGAATTAGATCTTTTCTTGACAGATTTTGATGCAGTTTACAGCAGTAGATAGAGTTATTCAAGAGATAGGTTTATATGTACGTGTAATACACGCATATTATGGTTTAAGAAATCCTAAAATTTTAAAGACTTTCATTCGAAACCTTATGGCCTTATGGCTTTAACCCTCTCCTGAGAGGAGACCCGAGCCCAGCAGTGGGACATGACCGGACCGGGTCGCTAGTATTACCATAAGACAAAACAGTACGTGAAAACATATATTATATATGATGCGTTCTGACACTCGTATCAATTTTCGCAATGTTGGTTACAAGTAACGTTTTATGTAGTCATCACTATAATGATTTTCAATGTACGTTGGTAAGTTGATGGCGACCTAACGGCTGCGCGCGCGCCGCTCTCCTTGTGGAAATTCGATACGCATAGATTTGTATTGTCGTTTTAATGCCATAACGGTATGACATGATGTGGGAGCGACATACATACAGCCTTTTGACATGGTCTCTTAAGATGGTAAATTCGTTTCAATTGCTATTTTGATAGTTTTTATGAGAACTTCTGTAATAACTAGGTAAAATTCTTTTATCGGTGAATTATGGATGTAAAAATAACTTGACGTATTACTCAAAGGGTTGCCTGATCCTAAACTAGTTAGAGCCTGTACTACAAAAACCAGACTACTGATAAACTTAATTCAATATTAAAAGTTCCAAATACAGATAGTTACCTTGTTCTAAGCTAGGAATTGCATATATGCGGTAGTCTTCAGAGACTATCAAATCAAGTATTTCCAAACATTCTATGTCACAATTTTCATTCGTATCGACTATGGATGAATGATGAAATTTAATTGGAAATAAATTAGAATGAGCTGAAATATAACTATTAGGTTTGGTGCTGATATACTCTAAAAACCTTTGACCTTTAATGTGCCTACTACGAAGAATTACATGGGGTTAGTGAAACCAAATCAAAGTAAATCATGAGGGTAGCTGTACCTTTTCAGAATATTGAGATATACAAATATGACAAGTCAAACTACTACAAGTTTCACTGACAATTATCTCTTAGATACGTCAGGCAAACGTACTTTATTCCTTTTTTCATATAATTTTAAAGAAGACCCCCATACGATCGTGTCCGAACATTGACCATGTTTTATTGAACGATTATTAGTAGCTACTATATTCTCCTCTACCGTCACATCTAATCTCACAACCTTTTTCACATAATAGGAAATGAATCAACTCGGAAGCACACACTAACTCCACACGTAACATAAGGCTGAATAGACTAACACTCACACGCGAAAAAAAGTGACGTGCGATATTTAAAAAAAAGGAAGTTGCAAATTTGAAGCGAATCACGCAATGAGAATAACTGTTCGTGACGTGAACGGTCGTTGACCCCGGTGACATCGCACAACTGTACCGAGCTTGTTTTGATCACTACAGCCTTAATATGGCTGATTGCTATACTTTTCAAGTGTTTTACGAAAACAGATCTCGCGTCAGCGTTTTATATTTCAATGTAGGTTGTTTATTCGTCAATTTTAAAGTTGAAATTACAAATATTAGACACATTTTGAAATGTTAATTGACAGAAAGCTTATCATCCATATACATCATCTATGTCAAAAGGTGACATCGAGTGTTGAAGATGCTAAACGAAATCCATTTATTGAATTTTCTTTTAAACGTGTATGTGTTGCTATCGTAAGTCGGTTTTGCGTATGGTCAGAATTCTCAAGTACAAAAAAAGAAATTAATGTAGCAAGCACTTGTAAAGTTATAGTGTAATGAAAAATTTCGTAATAACGAATGTCATTTATCAACTGAAATAATAGATAGACTGTCTAATGCTTAAGCAACCACAAATGGCACTGTTTCCCTCTAAAACTTTAAAGTCAATGATCAAGGAAAGTTTAAAACAAATATAATGTTTACTTTTTTTCTCATTTTTTTTAACTTCTAAAGGTTGCATAACGCTTGTCAACCAATTAAGCATCACTTTCTCTTCCTATGTCAAATAAATTCAAGTTTAGGTAATAAAACATCAGCCCATTAACTTGAAAAAACGAAACAACTTAAAAAAGTCGAACTTTTTTAATATTCCGAACCAAGGTTATATAAACTCGCAATTTATTCGTACGCAACTTGTCTTTCTACTAAGCATAATGAAGTAATTAAAAAAATAAATTAAAAATATAAATCAATTAATATTATAATATTTACTAATGACGATGTGTATGTTAATATTTTATCCAAAAGCCCATGTTCTAGAAACTTAATTATATCACCCATCGATATATGATGCTTGAATGTATTCAGTTTCACGCGGTATATATTAAAATGTTCGCGTGGGAAATAGAGATGATTTTATACATATAGATAAAGAGATAACCGCTTTCTTTATTTAAATATTAAATATGTTTCGTAGATAGAAGTCTTTTAAGTTTCCGTTAAAAATATGTATATGAATTTGTTCTTCTAAATGTATATTTTAACGTTTGAAATATATTCCATAGTATAACTCAGTCTTTGCTCTTGAGTAACTAGTGCCCATGACCGCCGGTAAGATTGCACCTCCATACCATTAAAATAATCAATGCAATTAGAAGTAAACATGTTTACATAATTTTCAATGGAACTTAATCTTGGGCAAATCGAATTAGCCATGGTAACAGACTTCACAATAAAATTAAAAACTTAAAAAACCTCCTACGCAAGCACTTAATCAAGTAATCATGCGCCAAAAATGCCTTACATCATTTTGGAAAAGAGCTGATACTCTTACACTGCTGGACCGATATTAACGATACATAACAAAGAACCACCGCAAGGAAACTGGCTTTTAAATGAAAAAAAATGCAAGGAAATCGATCCATTCGTTTGAGAGCTACGTTGCCACAGACAGACACATACACACAGAGAGAGACATCGATGTCAAATTTATAATACCTTATCTTTTTGCGTCAGGGGTTAAAACTAATTATATCTGTGTTGTATATTATATATTTAAAACTGATACCATCAAAGCAAATAAGTTCTAGAAATACAAACCTATTTAATGAAACCTATTTTAATGTCTTTAAACATTTAACAGTCGTAAACTCGATCTCGGCGTAGCGCAGTTTGTCTAAGTACATATAACTATTTAGCACGTTGTAAACTGTTTAGATAAAGTAACAAACATACATATCATATCTTGTATTGCCACTTTTCTATCATTTTAACTATCGTGTAAAAACAATCTTGAAACATGCCGTAATACGTAGAAATATGTGTTCGGTTGACGGCAATCTGCTCGCCCTATGTTTTGTAACTTGAGGTAGAGCTACTGTCGACACGGATGGCGTAAGAAAGCGGTTCCTGGATTCCTTCCGTCTCAGGCGCAGAGTGGCACACCGTGTGGTTTTAGTCGGTTCGATTCCGACACACCGCCCCGCCGCACACCCCGGTGGGGTGAAGGCCCGAGGGGGTTTCCACACGTAAAAAAAAGGGCTACTGTCGACCTATATTAGGTTTAATTCGTCGTTGTCTACTCCTCCGGAGATAAGTGTAATGTAATCTCTGAACCTATCAGACAAATTTGAATCATTCATTTGGTGTTAGTTATTGTACTTATTAAGGGAGCTAACTGGATATTTAACATCAAGCTAAGAACTTAAGAATCAAAGCAGTCACCAAAAACGAATGAAACTGTAGACGACTTGTATTTTTTTTATCTTTAGAGCAATTTTATAGCACTGAGGTCTATTTCAAATCTTTTTTTCGATTTGTCAAAATAAGGGGAAAAAACATAATCCGTTTAGAATTCGTGAAAGATCGAATTTCAAATAATAGAGCCTAATAATTTTAAAACTAGGTAATCTTCGCAAAAACCGCGATAGTCGTGATTTCATAAAAATATTGTTTGCCACTTTTTTTCGTAAAAAATAATCTTAGCTTGAATGTTGTCAAACTTAATCTCAGATTACAACATCCTGTATTATCAGACAACAGTTACTATCTGTGACTACAATCGCCCATCATTTTCAGCCTATCACAGTCTACTGTTGGACAAAGGCCAATTACACGCCATTTAATTCGAATCACGTCCTCTTGCATTTAGCTTCTTTCTTTTTTTCTTACGGAAATTCCCTCGGATACCACAGGTGGCATGTCGGACTCGAACCGACTAAAAACGCCAGGAAAAATCTTGAAACCCCGACGTACCTTTGGCCACCTATGATTCGTAGATGGCCCCCAAATGAGTGGTAATCCCGATGTTCCCGTTACTATGCGTGCCTCCACCGGAGCCTGCCTCTGCAAGGGTGACAGATGGCCTTATCTGTCACCCTCAGGCAGGCTCAGGCATTTAGTTCCTGTCAGTCATCTTGCGTAAATCATCACTCCACCTGGCATTTGGATATCCTACAGCAGAACTAGGCACTCGGTGATATGCAAAGAGAAATGGTTAACAGCAGTTTTTTTAAAGGCTGTTCTGTCAAACTGTCAAAGTTTAGCTCTCCCACGTTGTATTATGTGTTGTGTGTTATATAATAATATACATAAGTATAGTAACAACGCATTTTGAAATCTATTGCAAATGCTAATGTACTTTTTTCATTTGAACAGGCAAGCCGTAAGATATCGAAATGCGGATATCTGTTCGTGGCTCCTGGATGGGACTTCTCCAATCCGCTCTACAGAACAAAGGTAAGGTATTTATTTCACTCTAGGGTTCATACTGACTGTAAGCATTCTAGTCTATAAAGACCTTTTCCTTACCAGTATCATCTTAGTATTGCAATCACATAATTATGTAATGACACACCTCTGTGACCTCAATATTGGTAAATTACACCACACCCAACGCTCCATATGCTAATCACTCCGGTTGTGACAGGTCAATTGTTCGCGATGCGCCTTCGCAGAGCCCTCTAATTACTTTCCCGAAGTCATTTTCATAAAGTACTGCAACAAAACTCATTGTTTTTGTAATATGTATGATATTATAAATTCGCAATCACTGTCAAAGATTTTTTTCACACTTCATATCGTATTTTTTAATGCATATTGGTTTCAACTGCATTGATTTCTTATCAAACTATAATGCTCACTTCATTAGCAGGAACTTATGTTTGTCATTCTTCACATGTTAAAGCAGGATTTGATAACACATATCTCTCATGATTAATAATGTTCTGCCAATTTAAATTCGTGTCGAAAACCTCCAAGACGCCATATTTTTTGACACTTTTTGGCGCCGCGTCGCCCCCTGCCGTGGCTTTATCGTAATCTCCCGAGATTCACGATTCGTATGTTTTTTTCTTTTGTATGATAATAATATTTCATGGTGCGCTTATCGATGATGCCATTCGATTCTGTCTTAAAAAAAGAAACGAGAAAAAAACTACAATAATGTGTATGGCTTTTAGTTTATGTATTCCTAATACTTCCAATGCCTTTAGCGGCTCTGAACTTTGAACAATTTTTAAATCTTTTTCTTCCTTTCAATGTTCATAAAGAGTATCGGCTTTTAAATTCATAATTTCATTCCGTCTTAATTGCGTGTTTTTAAATCAGAACGGTTTTGTGGTCTCATTTTTACGTTCTGTTATAAATATAGCTAATATAATAGTGGGTAATAGCGCATTAGGAATGACCTGATGATGCTTGTATCTGGTTTAATTTATACTTTTAATGTGTAATAGTTGATTCTGTCACAGCAGTAAGATGCACGCAGTTGGCCTTATTTGTTTAAGATTACAAAATACACACATTATGAAAGGAATATGAAGACTTACAAAAAGTGTAGATAAACGAAACATTTTTTTTTGGAATAGCGGCAAACGAGCACACGTATCGCCTGATGGTAAGCGATTACCGCTGCCCATGGACACCCGTAACACCAGAGGTGTCACAAGTGCGTTGCCGCGGTATCGTCACTCACTCAGTGAAACACAGCGCAGGCGCTGTTTCACATCGGTTTTCTGTGAGGCCGTGGTATCACTCCGGTCGAGCCGGCCCATGCATGCCGAAGCGTGGCTCTCCCACGGTCAGTGCTAATGATGCATTGCTAATGATGATCCTTAAGCGACTAAGTACATGTACAAGTTCCCTTAACATCATTAAATCAGGAACAAATTTTCAGTAACAGTTTTTTCCGACTTAATAGTAAAAAATACAGTTTATTTACGTGTCGACCTCGTGTGACGTGAAGCCCTGTTTTGAAACCAAATAACACTAGAGCGTTGGACATTTTCTGCATAACGGTCCTGTCAGTTGATTAATATTAATTATACTTTTAACGAACACTCTTTGACGAACCACGACGTGCTTAAAAATGTCTTAAGTGTATGAAATAGAGTTGAGAGTCATTTGTATAATTAAATATATGAAATATGTACCACACATGAGAGATTCGGTGATAAACCTGTCGATATTGTTATTAATAGCTTCGATGTTATATCAAGAAATATGCGTATGGGTTTGTGATGGTATTTTGTCAATGAAGTTTTATTATTTTGTTAATTTCAAATAAGTCTTATTTAGAGCTTTCAGACCTTTATTCTTATAGTTGAGTCTTTTTTTTTGTGCTTGAGATTGTGTTTGCAAGTTATAAGTGTGCACGACTGCGTGAGCGCACGAATTGACAACAATGTGTTACTGTATTTTTTGATAGGTACGTGGGCATTAGTGTTCCGTCCCAAAGTTAATTCTCCCTAAGCTGTCAATCAATAGCCAATAATCAAATGATTTCGGAAGTCTTAAAGTTAAAGTAGCAAGCCGAACGTCGTATTTAAACGAAACGCTAAGAAGGTAAATATGCTTTAAAAATAATTTTATCATAATAAAAAAAAAGTCAAAAGCAGGTTCTATTCTAAGATATTTCATTGCAAAAAATCGCTTATATTATATTCACACACAATCCTCACATACAGATCAAAAACATGAAATGTAAAAATAATTTTTAAACTGGCAAGAACAGTATTGCAGACGCCATATTGAAAACGCAAAAAAAAGTTATGTTACCAAAAGCGTTCTATTCTTCTGGTGCCTTTTTTATTAGGTTTTAAGTTTTTATTTAATTTTGATTGATCATTGCTTTTTTATTAGTCTGATACAACATATCATATGCATGATCAACGTTTATCAAGATCAGTTGAATTTCGCGCCGAAAAAAGAAAGAAAAATGCCAAACAGTTTATTATTCGACTTGGCTCCGTTCCACGTATGGGTTTCTGGATAATAGTATTTACGATGTCCATAAATATAAACGTTTCGTTCCACGAACCTGATTAGGGTCTAATGGGTTACTTTTTTTTATAAAAAGTACACCAGATGTTGCGTTGAGCTTTGAAATGTTGATAATGTTAAGAAATCAAGATTTATATTTTGAAAAGCCTAGTATTTTAATTATTTAATTATTCTTGCTTAAGGGACATGTGTAGGTAATCAACATCTTATTTTTTTCTAAAAATCTATCAAGTAACGTCATTTGTCATGGGCAAGAAAACATATAATCAAAAGATTTCGTTTAAGTTGTTATTATTCTTACTGAGCCACTGTACGCTACATACGAAAAGCTGAAATAAGCATCTATCATTTTTAATCTGGGTCCGGTTTAAACTGTAACAGTTGCAGTTAGAAAAGAAAGATTGTCCAGAGAGAGTAGCCCCTACTGCAGGCATTTCACATAAACACATACGATTATGTTTACGTAATTACGTAAAAAGAAATCGTTTTAACTATAACGGGTGCAGTTAAAATGATATTATTTATGTCGTAGCTTTCTACCCATTTTATTCGGTGTGCGATTGTCAAGTAGCGCAGGTTGTACGCACGACTGATTATAGAAAGCAATGACAAGTTTTACTCCATTTTTGTACCACGCAGAGTTGAAGAAAGAGTCAGAAAAATGTTAGGTTAGCGAAAATTTTCTAGAAATTTAATAAAAAATTTTGAATAACTATACTAAATTCCAAAATTGCCAGTTCAAGTATTAACATTTCATTTTTTTGAGGTTTCTTTAGCGTAGTGTTGTTTATACCCTATGTAAGAGTCGACAGGGTAATTTCAAATAAATAAATATGTTCAGACATTTTAACACACAACGCCATTTAGTCCCAAACTAAGCAGAGCTTGTACTAGATAACTGATAATAATACTTATATACTTTTTTTGTAAATACATATTATACATAGAAAACACCCAAACTCCGAAACAAATATTTGCAGATCACATTTGGTCCGACTCAGGAATCGAACCCGACACAGCAGTCGCATTCGCTACCACTGCGCCACAGAATCAGTCAAATGAATATTTTAAACAGTATTTGTACTTATTTATAAAGTTGGTCATAATATTTTTAAATGGATTGTATTATAATTTCTTTTCTAAGAAAGAGCCTATCTTACATTCAGTACACTAGTTAGGTGTGTCACAATAAAAATATGCATTTATTTAAATACATACATACTAAAATAACATTAAAATAATTGAATAGAAACTAATTTTAGTGAAATTTTTAATTATTGAAGCAACAACAGTTATCAAAACCATTGTATTGATCAAGTAAAACAAAATTCCGAATCAAATTGTAGTTACCCTTTTAACAAGCGAAATCTTGACTGCTTAGAGGTCTGCCAGTCCTCGTATCGTGTCGATCTAAATGATTCATTGTTACAAAGTAATTTAGAAAATGGCTTAAATTAAACTAAGTACTACAACCTTAAGAGGTGCCCTGCAGCTTGTTGGGAAGGTCAGGTGGTTCTGTGTGAAGCAACATCACCATACCAGGGGTTAGAGGTCCTCAATTAAGTTGAATTGCAATTTTAAATGTTTTATGTACCTACTGAAATTGAGATTCTAGAGATAAAACTATCAAAGTGTCTATGGGTCTCAACATCAAGCCAAGTGATTGTATATCGATAAAATATTTCAGTAAAGAACTTTAGACTTGCGATATCCTACTTATATAATAAACGCGAAAGTTTGTAAGTATGTGAAAACTACTAAATGGATTTAAATGAAACTTTACAAAAATATGTTTTAGCTATACATCTGAATACCACACAGGGTACTATTTGCCGCGATAACCGACATGTACGCGTGTGGAAGCGCGGTCAACAGCTAGTATGATAATAAAATTAGTGTGTATAAATAAAATAAATAAATAAATATTTCGAACATCTAACAAACAACGCCATCTAATCCTAAGCTGTGCAGAGCTTGTGTTAAAGGCACTAGACAACTGATATAGGTACATATTCCACCGTGGGAAAGCCACGCTTCGGCATGAATGGGCCGGCTCGACCGGAGTGATACCACGGTCTCACAGAAAACCGGTGTGAAACAGCGCTTACGCTGTGTTTCATCGAGTGAGTGAGGATACCGGAGGCCCATACCCCAATCCAACGCCCCCTATCCCCCTTCCCCCCAGGCCGCCATAGTGTGGGTCACCATGCTGCATTGTTCTTTTTCGCATTGAGGATGGTGGCCACCACTCTTGGATTCTGCTCATGCTTTCCATAAGACGAGGCAGAGTCATTTTGGCAGCTTAAATATATATAAAAAAAAAAAATATATAATTTTTTGTAAATACATACATATTATACATAGAAAACACCCAAATACCGAAACAAATATTTGTAGAACTTTCCTCAGAACAGACCTTAGCACATCAATCGCATACGCTACCACTGCGCCACTGAGGTTGTGTATGTATCTGTGTATCACAGAATAAAAAAAGGAACATTACGATTAAAACATGAGGGTTTGGAGAATAAAAAATGCGACAGATACTCTTAACTTCCAAATACTTTTTTTTTATCAAAATCGTTCTAACTAAATTTTTCGATTACGTCAATTTTATTTGACTGTATTGAGTAGGTATATGCTTCTTGAAACTCATTAACGGTCTAATATCTTTAATTTGCCGTAATATCGAACAATAATAATAGAAGCAACACGTTAAGGATTCATCAAGGACTTATTTGTTTGAATGTCAGAACTAAGTCGAACTGTTAAAAAAAGAATGGCGTTTTATCATCACACGATTAACAAAGCATTTTATTGTATAAAATATCATAATATCATGTGTGAAGTCCAAAACGCGTCATTTTACATATTTATTTGTAAAGAAAAAGATGCCTACTAAATTCAACTTGCCATTTACCGAGCCTGTATAATTAAGTGAAAGTTTTACGTAAGTCATAAAAAAAATAAGCAAATTTGTCTATTGTAATATTGTTATTATTATTTTTTTAAACGATTTGCCTTCTAAATTCAAATATATACTTAAAAATTTATCGCCTAAATCTTACGTCATAAGAAAATAAAAAAATGTACTGTAGAATCAAAAATACAAATACAAACAACATTTAAACAAAGGGTCCGGAAACCTACGAATGTAAAAAATTGTATAAGTCATTAAAATGTGTTTTTAGTGCTTATTTACAGTAGTGATTAGATCACACCGACACAAATTACATCATTATAAGCATCTGTCTGTCGGTCTAATTGTTATTTAATAGCGACTTCCTTTGTTATTGTGTTTTTATTATGATACACAACTTGTAAATAATAGTTAATAACATGCTACAACAGTTCAAAAGATTTTCTCATTATAATAAATTGCGCTTTTTAAATAACATTACAGAAAACAACGCTGCAGAGTTTTTATATAAGTTGAAATGTAATAACGTCGTATTAATGTTGATTTAGAAATTGATACTTCGCAAAATAATTATTAAGTGTCTGTTACCTGACACACTTCGCTATAGCATATTTTGATCCCATTGATGAGTAATGAAGACCAAAACTGATTCGGAAAAATATCTTTAAAAAGGGGTTCTGTATATGGCCCTCCGGTTTTCTCACTCACTCAGTGTAACCCAGCGCAGGCGCTGTTACACACCGGTTTTGGCGGTTATGGACAATATGATTACAGCATTGTGAAGAACCTTCGATATCAGTATCGATTTTCGATTTTGATCGCATAACGATCTAATCAATTTGTGAAGAGAGAGATTTGCGATTATGAACACCGTTTGCTTGTATAGTATCACAATTTTTTATGTTTTTTTCGTTTTTGGTGAATCGTCTTGTAATGTATACGAATAAACCTGTTGTAGATTGTGTTCCCTACGATGTACGACAAGAAAAACTTCCAAGATATAGTTATGATAACAATCTTCAACACTCATTGCTGTACATTATGGAATTTAATTACATTTGTCATCATTAAATACTTGAATATACATGTTTTAAAGAATTTATTTTCCTTTTAAAGATGTGTAATCAGATGTCTGGTCTTACTTTACACGATTCAAGAGTTTTATTCTCTTTTTATACGCGTCTCGTCTTCTAAGTGGTCGGCAGTCTCACAAAAAATTCGTTAGAAATACAATTAATAACACGGTAGTAATTAAAATGTCATACTTCTAAGTTGAAACCCTTGTTCGTTAAGTTTTGAAGGTTTTTATCATGGCGATGACACGTTTTGAAGTTATAATTGGATAAAAATTATGATATTTCCACAAATGGTACTGAAGCAGTATACACATGGTGTTGAGAATAATCGCGAATAATATCGCAGATATAGTCTAGAAATAGGTTTGTACAAAAGGATCAGCTCGTTTGAAGTGAAACTACAGCCTCAAAGAGATCCGGTAATATTTATACTAAGCAAATGTTTTCTTACACTCCGGTTAAGTGAGTGAGGTGGACACAGAGGCCCACTCTACTTTCTCCCTCGTCCCTAAGCCTGGAAGTGGTCAATGAAAAGTCAGCTACTTATTTCATGTTATTGTTAATTATCTTCGTAAAAAAGTTACAATTTACTAGGTCCTAACCAATTTTAAAAGAAGTCCTAACTGATAAAACTAAAGAAAGTCATTAGAAAAGTCTTCACAGAAAAAAATAAGTTTTACTTCAGAATATCTTAATCGGCGCTGTAATTACTTCATTCTTATTATGAATTCATTATACAATACACTTTTAAAAACTCATATAATTTATACCTCACAATGCACAAAAAATTGTTACAAAAGAGCGTCATTAAATTATTTAAAATATTTTAAAATATAAAAAAATCCTATTCAATTTTATCTTAGCGGCCATTAAGCAAACAATATTTACATTTTTTACACTCAATGAGTTTCATAAATAATGCTGTACAGTAAGATAAAATATATTATATAACACAATTACTGTATTGTATATTTCTGAGTTACAACACTTTACGTTGCGAATGCTGTTCACTCGAGTCATTCTTTCATAAAGTAAAATTTGAAATCTAGAACGGTTATGTATCTTAATGCCAATAAAGTTGAATAAAATCATCTTCATTAGCCTATTGCAGTTCACTGCTGAACAAAGACCTTTGTAATTGCTCATCACTTTGATCGGTTTTGCCGCCAGATTTTTTTCTTTTTTTATGGAATTGTGGGCAAACGAGCAGGCGTATCATCGTATGGTAAGCGATTAACGCCGCCCAAGGACACCCACAACACCAGAGGCGTCACAAGTGCGTTGCCGGTCTTTGGGGGATGGGGGACGGGGAAGGGGTTGCTCAATACGTTTAATACATTGAAAATTGATAATCGACAAACGAACAGACAGGCCAGCCACCTGATGGTAAATACTCACCGTCGCCCATGGACACTAGCAACTCAAAAGTCAGAAGTATTTTGCCGCCTTTCAAATAACTCCTCAAGATGCAGGAAGGGCTGGGCTGGGTAAGTCAGCACTAAGAAAGGAATTTTGGAAATGCTACCTCTAAGGGGTTAAATAAGGGATAGAATATCTATCTCAGCGCGAGCGACATTATATAATCACCAGTTCTTCGATTGAATGATAACTTTAACAATAATTTGTCTGCAGTAGCAAATATTATTGTTAACTGCTTATTTAGTTGTTTACGTAAACACGAAATTGGTTTGTAAACCGCATTGTAGCATTCTGAACTGTCGTCTATGGTTTATATAATATATTGATAATAATTGTAGAAAGCAAAAAGCAAAAACTACTTTGAAATGAAATGTGAAACTGTGTGAAGGAGTTGAAGAAGAATAGAATGGAATAACTCATTTATTAATAACAATACAGATAAATCTATATAAATTAAAATGAATTATTGCACCAAATCGGATGATTATTTCTTGTATGTGTTTGTTATTGTCAGGACAAGGTTTGTATAGGAATAAGATACGGAAAATAGGTTATATTTTCTTAGTCTGTGACCGAACACTATTTGAGAAAACCTGAGGTGTGCATAAATACTTAAACAAGTTTATTGGAACTTAAATAAAAAAAAAACAAAGTAGAAGAGCCACGCTGATTTCAGCACGGTTGGGTCGGTCAGGACGGTACTACCCTCGCACAGAAGAGGCGTACGTAAAATATCAGCGTTCGTGCTGTCGTGTTTCGTTGGTGAGGGCGAGACTAGAAGCCCAATGATACAGAAGCATCACTAGGCCGGTGTGGGTCACCATTCTGCATGTTTGCATTCTCTGTATTTACAATAAATATGACAACTACCACTTTTGGATTCTGCTTTTGCTTTCCATCAGACAGAGTTGAGTCATTTTGGCAGGAACATACATAAAAAAACTGTTTGTCTTCCTGTATACCCTTACAATATATTAGATTACAATCGATGAACCAGTCATGTCGTTATTATATTAAAATTAGACAATCATTTTCCCACACCCTCTCTTTTTTCTTCTAACCTTTTTTTTTCTATCTCTCTCGTCCCTTTGTGCTTCTCATCTCTCATTCTTTCCAACTATATTTTTACATTAGACAGACATATCAACAAGTCAACTTCCATTGTATATAGTTATCGAACAATTACACAATCTATGTAATATATTAGCAATAAAATGGTACAATAAACGCATTGTAACTACGATATTAGATTTAATCTTTTGTTTTACACTGTTGCGTTACTTGAAGCGTTATCTCCGATTACTAAACATTGGTCAATCAAATTGTGATTTGTGGGTTTAATATTACAGGTACGCAGATGTGTTGATAAATATCTAGCTACAATCATCATTTCTTATTCTGTTTAGGACTTTGTGTAATGTTGAATATTGCAAATAGTGATGGCTGATTTCCAGGGGCGTGTTTACTAATAGTGCAGGTGTTCGGTTTACACGGTCGCAGCAGTGATAAGGGCGCTGGCCGCGGTAATTTAAAGTAACTTCCACACTACAAGCGAACTTGAACGAGGTTAGGCGAATACGATAGTGTTGAAAGGCACTATCACTTATTTCGTTCAACCGTGGGAGAGCCACGCCTCGGCATGCATGGGCCGGCTTGACCGAAGTGATACCACAGCCTAACAGAAAACCGGTGTGAAACGGCGCCTGCGCTGTGTTTCACTGAGTGAGTGAGGATACCAGAGGCCCATAATCCAACCGTCCCCCTAATTTCCCTTCCCATCCCCCAAGGGCGGCAACGCACTTGTGACGCCCCTGGTGCTGCGGGTGTCCATGGGCAGCGGTAATCGTTAACCATCAGGCGATACGTCTGCTCGTTTACCCCCTATATCATAAAAAAAAAACTTCTGCTCGCCTTGGGTAACTTCCATTTGTTGTCGGTTGTCAAAGAATTCGAAGTAACGCGAATGTGTTCTTCGCCAAGCTGAACGAGTGTAACACGTACTTCGGACTGCGGTTAACTTTCCTCAGCACTTCGTCGAGTAACTTCGCAAGTAGTCTGGAGGTGCTATTAATGAATCTGCGCACTTACTGAAGGGCGGTAAGCTTTATAAAAGCCGCTAGACTAATGATTGCACACGGGCGTTTAACGAGCTTGGGAGACCTCTGCTGATTTTTTGCGTCACACGTAATTTTTTGCTGCGCTGAGCATTGTAGGTTAAAAACTCCACATGGGCAATCACTTTGTGTAATTCTCAAGGTTTTGTTTCTTATGTGTTTGAACGTATTTATTCCTAATGCGCGAGTTGTCTTTAAAACCCAAGTATTCTTTGAGATGTAATTAGTTTTGGTGAGACGAGAAATGAGATTGCGGTAAGGAAATTAGGGCGTAGAAGCTAGAATAGCGAATATCGTGTAATAGATTTTAAAAGTGAGCAAATAGTAACTCTCCAATAGGTTAAATAGATCTCCAATATATGCACATATGTATGTCCTTTAATTTTTAAAGGCTAGAATCCTAGAGGTCAAGAACATTAACTAGCTTAATTTAAGTGAACCTAAATACATTCCTAGTATTACGTTTAACATAACCTCTAAAATCAATAGGACACCTCTTAACCCAATTTTAGTTTAAATATTAACATTACTTCTCCTTTTAAATTAGTAGATTAGAAAGGGACAGAGTTAAAGAGTGCATGGGTTAGTCACGACCCGAGGTTATGATATTAAAATCTGCTTATTTTCATAGTACAACCATTGAGCAACTAAGGAGCGGTGTTCTCGCTACACGCTCTTGCTAAAGGCAGTGTTGTAGGTTAAAACGTAGGCTATATTATATTGTCTATGTATATCTTTCATATTAATAGAAATGTAGGGTAGGAGAAGTTTGGATAGATTAGATAACAAACGAAATACAACAATATGAAACGAAAATAGTTTACAAAATAAATTAGAACAGGATAGAACATCAAGGTATTATATTTATTACTTGATTAATATATGAATAATTATTAACGATTATCAATATATAAAACTACAAAGGGCTTAGGGTGCATATCTGTCACCACCCATAGAATTGAATTATAGAGAGGATTACAGTAAATCTCAGATAGAGAGAAAATGGTTATAAAACTTTACTGACTCCGAGAGACTCGAGACTCCGAGGAGAAATCCGCTGTGTTTTATCGATTCCTATCGATCCTTAATTTTGTTTCTTTTTATTTTGATGTACTCAGTGTTATTCTCACTACTAAGACGAACCTTTTGACAACACTCGCATAAAAATACGACAAGCCGTTAAGGTTCTAGGTCCGTGCCAAAGAAACACACATAAATGCATGCATACATGTATATACTGGAAAAAGATGACCCTTCTTCCTTTCGTAGTCAGGCAATAAAGAGAAATATCCACTACCAAACATCTACTATAAAAGTTTTATTTTTACAACTGGATTCAATCATGAGGTATGAAGTCGACCTTCGGGGCGTGACAAGGTACTAATTTCTAAGCTAAGCTACTAAACATAGCATATCTATAGGAAGTCTAAACCATGCTAAGCGCGTTATCCAATAGGGTTTATGAAGCAACCGCACCAGTATAATTTGAATCGATGTGGCATTTATTTATGTGTAACGAGAGGACAAGCCAGAACCTGCTCATCATTTAACCGTGACGACTGGTAGTAAAATTAAAACTGTATTTTACACATATTAACGTTTACCGCCAATCTGTTTGTTACTTTGTAGAGAAATTATAGTCTAGTAGATGTTTTCACAGGTTTTCTCTGAACTATTCAGAGCTGGTATCTTCTCGAGTTGTAATTACTTCTCCAAAGGTGTTTCGATTTCCTCCAAAAGATGATGGTGAAACAGTAGCAGATAGAAAACAAATAGGTGGTAGGATTTAGAATAAAAAAATATTGTTGTGTAGAACTATTATCATTATGTTCAATTACATTTAATGGCATCTCCTTAGAAAAGAGGTTTTGACCAACCGTTCAAAGACGACTAAATGTTCAAGAGGATCATGCTTCGACATTATTCTGAGCAGACAAAGTTTGGCAACCCACTTATATCTTTTAAGCGGTGAGTTTGTGTGTCCTATTCACAAAAAAGGTGTTACTGACCTATAATACCTTTCTAAGGTAGGAAATTGACTTATTATATTTCCATCTCCTCCAGTTATCTTCCGATTTCGTTGCGATTTCCAAGTCAGTTTTTTTCCTGGGACTTCCCGAGTGTTATTACTCGGTGTGTTCTTCCTGGTGTACAAGATGGAGTCCCATTTGAACTATAATAAGTCTCTGAAACATTTTGTTATTGACAGAAAGAACCATCTGCAGTTTCAATATCACTTTCACATGAGAAAATTCCTACCCTATAGGAACAAAGTTCGGAACACCTACATATTCTCCATTCGTTCATTTTATATATTTATCGCTTAGTATCGTGTAAACCTTCTTTTCAAACCGCCTTATAATCCAGCGAATATAATCCAGGGAGGCGAGTTTCATTTCTAAAACCTTTTATCCTGAATGAAAGATTCTCATTGCAATCTTCCATCTCATTATGAATAGGACGTATTTGCGTGCAGTTATAAATAAGCCGCGTCACAGTTAATAACTTAGAAATCGATAAACGATATGATTTCTCTGTATTGCGGTTGCAATTAAGATTATTTAGGGTTAGACAAGACAGGTATAATAGATTTATGCCTACGAGCTCCGATACGTTTTAAAATGAGTAAAGAGTTTATTTAAAGTTTGTTTAACTAAAAGCATTGTTTACGTAACAACACAATAGTGAAAATCATTATTGAGTTCGACAATAGAAATAAGCAACATTAATGTAATAAAACCGGATTTTCTTTCCGTCTAGCGTATTTCAACAATTCACCCATGTCATAGTGACTGCAAAAAATTCACAACCTTTAAAGAATAGGAGTATTGCTGCCTTGTAGTGTCCTTACTTCAGAGAGTATTTTTCTCCTAGAAACACTTGCCTGCTGAAAAGTGAAAAAGTATTGTTTAATTTACTTGCGAACACAAAGTGCGATATATTTAATTTTTATACTCATAATAGAATAAGAAATCAAAGCTCTTTTGCGAACTTAAATTGTCTGCCCAAACAATGATAATAATCAAAGATTACATCAACTAACAGCCACAGAAGTAAAGGCCAACTTAACAGCTTTAACAAAGGCCGGTTGCGGCTGGCCTGACCAGCTCTGTTTGCACATTACCACTTCTCATGTTTGTACAAGCCTCGTACGGTTTTGTATAATTTAGGTGGAATCTCAGACTACAGACCCAATTCCGTATCTGCGAAATAATCGCTTGTTAATTAATGAAGTGGCTGGCTTTCTCTGAGGTAACTTAATGCTTACTATGTATCATGCAGATCTAGGTACGATTCTTAGCTAGCTTAACTTTGTCCCAGATAAACAAGATAATTGGAAAACGTTTCTATACGTACTGTAGGAGACACTCATTTTAAACTGTCAGTATTAATTGGTTTAAGTGGGTAGATCGATTTTGATGGAATTCTCCATAGAAATATTATAAATTTAAAAATAACTCGGTCTGTCTGTTACGCTTTCACAGCTAAATCGCTGCGACTATTTCAATGAACTTTAATTATTGAGATACTTTGATTCTCGAGTAAGAACGTAGTCTACTCCTTATTGCGAAACAAACGAACCCGCATTTTCATCAATTTGTCAATCAGAAATCATATATTTACAACCTTCTTTTTCACATAACATTAAAAAAAAAGAAGTTATACTCAAACGAGTTGCGCTAATTATAAAACCATGTAAGTGGCATTTAGAGCAATATATTTTTGAATAAAGAACATACCGGTGCGTCGTAAGCACGAGCGCAAGCGCATATGACTGGTTTTTCATACATTTTGTCGTTACTCCGTATATGGTGAATGTGTTAACATTAAAAATTACTCGGCACTAGCCATCTAGTTTTACGGGATATAAGGCTACGGACTTTGAAGATATC
This sequence comes from Hyphantria cunea, assembly GCA_003709505.1. Lineage (NCBI taxonomy): Eukaryota > Metazoa > Arthropoda > Insecta > Lepidoptera > Erebidae > Hyphantria > Hyphantria cunea. The sequence goes on from PKRV01000477.1 coordinate 305,980, forward strand.
GAAAAGCGGATAAAAAATATATTTTGCCTTAATAGATGGAAACCACCATGGCAGAGCAGTTCCTAAGTCTGTTGGCCCATAGTTCTTAGTTTTTACACAGAACGACTGACAACGGAGCTCCGCAACCCTGAACTGAATTCGAAGGTTGAACTAATTGTCAGTATATTTAAGGGTACTATCTTCCCAAGATAAACACTGCTCTCTTCCATACTCGCGGGTGCTATTAAGAATTTCTTGTAAGAAAAGTTCAACAGCAGGTCGACCTCTTAATCTGCAGTCGCTTACGCTAACTACCAGACCATCAAGGCAGTCATAGGTACTAAACAACCGATACTACCATAATACATATATACTTTTTTTTAATGCATATACAACAAATATTTGCAGATCATACAAAAATTTGATCCGACCCGGATATCGAACCCCAGTCCTCATTCATTCACAGCAGTTGCGTACACTACTACTGCTAAATAAATATGTATATACGTACATATCTAAAATCTTTATATTTAAGTGCGTTTAACAGCAGTCTGGTTCCATAAGCTTTTGTGATAGCTTTTGTATTATTAAAATACGTATTATTGCAAATCGAAAAAATCTCTTTGAAAGAAAATATAATTTTAATTATCAAGAAAGTACAAAGAAAGTGAAAAATGAATTAACAAACATGGGGAATTATTTGTGTGTAAATAAATCCTAAAACTTAACAGCTAGGTATTTTCTCAACAATATATAAAGCTAGCCATTTCTTCGCATATTTTTCTTTAGACCTTGTTAACTGACAGATTTAGTTGAAAAATAAAGCCTATTCTGATTAAGATCAGTATAAGTCGTGTATCTAAGAACTAAATAAACACTAAATAACTTAAAAAGCAAATATGTAGATGTCATAGTCCGCATATCTTCGCATCGGATAATATAGTTCCTAATATTAAATGAAAATTCGACGCAACATCTTTCTACACAGTTTTTATTAAGACGGATTCCTGGCAGCTGCCCTTTATCATTATCTTCGTTTTAGAGTTCTTCCCGGTTGCTTCCAAAGTTTACATCTTGTAAGCCGGGCTCCACTTTCCTGCTCTTTCTTCTCCACAATGTCCGGTCTTCGACATCACTAGTAGTAAGACTTTGCACGCAGGTCCCTCTTTGCGATATCAAGCCAGGAGTTCTTGAGTCTACCCCGTCTATCCGGGTTCGGTGGTAACGACATAGCCAGATATTAGTAAAGTATAGAATTAAGCCAACCGCTCACTCCATGTTGATACTCTCACCCTAATCCCTGACTATGGAACAGGCACATGTATTACAAAACAAGTTGTAACACGTTCGGAGTCATCGGCAGCTGATGTTGTTTTAATGATATCCTTTAATGCATAAATAATGTTCGTATTAGCGTCCCTCGCGCATCTTGCATCTCTCGTATGATGCAACACCTGATACGTCGAGTTGATAAGAACATAAACTTGTTATAGAGGATCCGTGTTATTGCTATATACTGACTCAGTGGCGTAGTGGTAGCGTATGCGACCTCTGTGCTTGAGGTCTCGGGTTCGATTGTTCGGGTCGGGAGTTTGCATGATCTGCAAATATTTGTTTCGGAGTTTGGGTGTTTTCTATGTTCAATATGTATGTATTTACAAAAAAGTATATATGTATTAATATCAATTGTGTAGTATCCATAACACAAACTCTGATTAGCTTGTGACTAGATGGCGTTGTATGTTAGATGTCCGAAATGCCCGAAGTATCTATTATTTTTAATATTTATTATTTATTTTACTGATTTTTACGGTATAAGCTTATAGGAAGTCTGTGCAGCTGGTGGTAAGTTGACCTCTACAACCCAAGAATCACACGTGTGTTTTAGTACAATATTGTTTCCTAGAGGTATGAGGATGCGGGTCTTGAACTCCGATGTATTCGCTTACTCAATGTAACTATCGTAGTATCTTCTGATCATTTTTTTCTCTTTGTCTTCTATGATGCCATGATCTTTTGGAAACGCTTCTGTTCCTATTCTGATCAGAGTATATGATGAACCAAAATATGGCTTACTTTATAAAATACAGTCTCTTGATTTCAACTTTGAGTTGACTCTAAAAGGTTGTTCATGCAGTTTGTCCAGTTCATATTATTCTCGATTTCTGTATTCCTCTGAACACTTAAATGTCTTTCTTTTCTAAAAAGACTAAGCGTATAAAGTATAAAGTGAAGAAATATTAATAAACATTTCTTAGACAAACTACTTAATAGAAAGCGTTGATTTACATAGCAATAGCGCGTCGGTGCGGCGGCGCAGCTCCGTTCTACTCTGAATACGCGTCACGGCGCGCGCGCATTTTGTAACTATATCACATGTCACGATGTTTTCTAATACGCACATGGACGTGCTGTCAATATTGGTTGATTAATTATGTACGAACTCATAAACGGCTGTTTACGAACATTGAATCATATATTATTATGTAAGGGAAAGCTTTAATTAAAAAACTGGTCTAGTGAGTCGATTGCAGATGGTTTAAAACTTGCGATAATTCTTTTGGGGCATAAAAAATTATGAGTAGAATTCAACAATGGTAGAGGAGTTTGTTATCAGGTACCTATCTATTTTGTGTCTTTTTATGAGGACTGCCAAAAATTCATAACCTAATTCAAAATCCTATTATCACCTTTTTTTCTGTTCTTTTTTTCGTGCGGAATTCCCCTTGGATACCACCTCCTGATGGCATGTCGAACCCGACCGACTAGAACCGCACGCCATCGCGGGTAATAAGGGCCAGGAAACCACGTGCAGGCCAGGGAATAAAAACGATGGAAACCCATCGTACCTCGGGCCACCTACGGTGTCAAGATGGCCCCCTCCTGCTGCCCCAAAAGGAATCCTATTTTCACCTGACTAGGGCGAAGCTTAGGAGAACAGACGTGATAATGGGCCGAGTGACGTAGGCTACATAAATTTGATTAATGTTTTTTCAATGATCAACTCATTGAAAAAAAGTTTTATAGTTTGTTAAATTTTTTCTTGTATAATTTTATTTTTCACATAATCCTAAATAATTTTCCGCGGCCTTACAGAAAACTCTCATGGCATATTTCACTGCCTTTCATCCAGTGAATGAAATTACCAGAGCTCAACATTCTCCGACTCCTGACCCTGGGGAGGCAAAGAGGGATATCAAACTCCTGGGAGAAACGTTAAAGGTCTAGTCGTTTGACCCTGTACTAATAATGTAAATGACTAGCCGCGTTTATTGTTGTAACTGCGGTCAACATCGCGAGACGAAACTAGACTGAAAAACGTAGATTAAATTACTCCTTGTATAATCAGCTATTTGCCACTGAAAGTCCCGTAAAAATCTGTCCAGCCGTTCCAGAGATAAGCCGGAACAAACAGACAGACAGACTTTTATTACAGACAGATTTTCGTTATATTTACCGTGTATACATACATATGCATTTAGAAAAAACGGTTATTTTAGCATTATAAAAAGACACTTCTTTATTATTTTTTAGAGATAAAAAGCTATTTGGTTTTCTGGCCGCAGCTTGGTTTTCCCACGATTTCACTTATATATATATGAGAGTGTCGTCTGTCATCTTAGAGTTCTTTTTGGATCCAAAACTAATAAGGAATTCCTCATAATAGCCTATATCTAAAATTAAATATACAATTAATTAAAAAAAGGTGGTTCAGTCGTGATGTTAATAACTAGATTTTTTTTTCTAACTCTACCCCCAATGTTCATTATATCATGCAACATGAAAATTGCCCCGCTACACAACACACACACACACACACACAATATAATTTGTCCGTCTGTGTCGGCGTGCGGTTTTCGCTTCCGCATTGCGCAGCGGCATGAACAGACACAATTTTGTGTGTAGCTATGTCTGTACGTATGCATCCGTGTGGTAATGCGTTGCTATTCTATTGTGAAGGTAATTGTATTGATGCGGACTACACCAAAGGATTTCGCGTGTTTTATTCGAGAAATATTATAGGTGGGTGTTGAGGTTTAATAAAATACGGGAAGTGAACAGAACCCGAGATGCACAGGAAATTTATTTTGAACAAATCTTAATTTTATATAGGTACCTATACCGTTAATACTGACTTGTGATTCTTTGGATGTTTTTTTGCCTATATGTATTGTAAAAAAAGTTGCAAATACCTACCGATCAGTGATACTATTTACCTAGTAAATAAAAAAACAGATTTAGTTCTGTCATATATTAATGTTAACAAGTAATGAATTATTAGAATACTAAAACCCGTCAATATCGTATATAAACATACAAGTTAACATACATAAAACATATAAGTTATANTGAAAAATCTTTATTTTGATACAAAACTCGATGTATTTTGAACACTTTTTTTTAGATTACTATTTGGTTCCAAAAATCCTTTTTTTTTTTAATTTTGATGTACCCTGTGTGACGATAAATCTATTGACACCACTCGCATAAAAATACGCTCTAGGACGTGCCAAAGAAATATTCATACATACATACACTCGAAAAACATTACACTCCTTCTATCGCAGTCGGTTAAAAAAGATGTCTCGTGGCATCATCACAGGTCAAGGCGAAACCAATCAGCTGTAAACATAAATTATTAAAATAGTGGAATAAGAACAAGTGATTTTATTCTAGAATGTATTGCAACAAGTTCCATCAAGTGCCGACAATCGAGAGAAAAAGTACTATTAATTCTCGAGTTTCATCAATAAAGTCACATATTTTCCTTTTGTTATTTCCTTATGGCGATTTGTACGCTTCGCATGCATCTCGACCTGATCCCGAAAATGAGGACCCTCGGGCCAAATTAACACGCCACTTCACCGAAGATCTGCCAGAAGTCAGCATTGAAGAAATCGAGATGGCTCTTAGACAGCTGAAAAATGGAAAAGCCCCTGGAGAGGATGGCGTTACTACAGAGCTGTTAAAGGCTGGAGGTAAACCCGTATTAAAGGCGCTCCAAAAGCTTTTCAACGCTGTCCTGTTCGAAGGGAGGACTCCAGAGGCGTGGAGTAGGAGTGTGGTCGTCCTGTTCTTCAAAAAGGGAAATAAAACCATGTTGAGGAACTATCGGCCCATTTCCCTCTTGAGCCACGTCTATAAGCTGTTTTCAAGAGTCATCACGAACCGTCTTGCGCGAAGACTCGACGAATACCAGCCACCGGAGCAGGCTGGGTTTCGGAGCGGATATGGCACCATAGACCACATCCACACAGTGCGGCAGATAATACAGAAGACCGAAGAGTATAATCAGCCCCTGTGTCTAGCATTTGTGGACTATGAAAAGGCCTTTGACTCGATTGAGATCTGGTCTGTTCTGGAGTCCCTGCAGCGTTGCCAAGTAGATTGGCGGTACGTCCGAGTGTTGAGATGTCTCTACAAAGCCGCTACTATGTCCGTCCAAGTACAGGATCAGCATACAAGACCCATACCATTGCATCGAGGAGTGAGGCAAGGGGACGTTATATCCCCGAAATTATTCACTAATGCAATGGAGGACCTGTTTAAGACGCTGCACTGGAAAAGGCGCGGTATCAACATCAATGGCGAATACATCTCTCACTTGCGATTTGCAGATGACATCGTCATCATGGCAGAGACGTTGCAGGACCTACAACAGATGCTGAACGACCTGGCTGACTCGTCTGTGCGCATCGGCCTACGGATGAACTTCGACAAGACCAAGGTCATGTTCAATGAACATGTACTACCGGAACCGGTTGCGGTACACGGTGCCGTTCTCGAAGTTGTTCAAAAATATGTATACCTCGGGCAGGCTTTGCAGTTAGGTAGAAACAGCTTTGAGGACGAGGTGAACAGAAGAATCCAGCTGGGTTGGGCAGCGTTTGGGAAACTTCGTCGGGTCTTCTCATCATCGATCCCACAGTGCCTAAAGACGAAAGTCTTCAATGCGTGCGTCCTACCCGTAATGACTTACGGAGCCGAAACGTGGACACTTACGGTTCGACTGGTCCATAAGTTTAAAGTCGCTCAGCGTGCAATGGAGAGGTATATGCTCGGCGTTTCTCTAAGGGATCGCATTAGAAACGAGGTGATCCGACAAAGAACCAGGGTCATCGACGTAGCCCACAGGATTAGCAAGCTGAAGTGGCAGTGGGCTGGCCACATTTGCCGAAGAACCGATAACCGTTGGGGTAAACGAGTTCTTGAGTGGAGACCGCGTCTCGGCAAACGTAGTGTAGGACGTCCACAAGCCAGGTGGAGCGATGATTTGCGCAAGACGGCTGGCAGGAGCTGGATGCGAGAAGCCATAGATCGAACTAAGTGGCGTGAAATTGGAGAGGCCTATGTCCAGCAGTGGACTGCGATAGGCTGATGATTGATTGATTGATTGATTTTCCTTTGCTCTCTCAATGTTATTATTATTAACTAATCAGTTGAAATATTGGCCCATTTTTTTTTATCACAAAAATAAGATTATTGTATGCATCACAAATTTCACTGTGAATATAAAAAATATTTATTTTTAAATATAAGCCAACACTTTTCTTTCCGACTGTACATAATTACTGGGAACAAATAAAAACCAAAGTATGAGAAAATAAGTTCATTAATATCCTCGTATCGGTGAACACAGGTCGAATGGCTGAATGGCTGAATGCTAATGCGTTTTTTCTGCCGTAACGTAGCCGGACTGGTTGCCACGACCGCCATAATAGTGACAACCGGGAAGTGGTGGATGCACCCTCAATTACCACGAAGAAATGGACTACTGGATACATACGGGTATATTGTTTGAAGAACACAGTTATATTTAACTTTATTTGAAACGATGTGGTATATTTAGTAGTAATCTTTTCATACAAAAAGTATTTTAAGGATTATTCGGAGGTTTAGGAAAGATAAATTTACAGAAAGTATGTACATGTTTTGGACTACATTTACCTTGATGGTCATTTGTACGTTTTAAACATTTCACAATGTACAATATTGCAAGTGTAGTAATATTTTGTATAATACTAAGTATAATTGTGTTAATTGACAATTAGAAGTGCATGAATTATTCTTGCACTTCACTTACGTTGTCAAAATAAGAAAGTATTGAATTATTCTTTCTAGAGGTCCATTTAAAATCAAAATAACTCTTGATCAAAATCTAAGTAACTCCTATACAATGTAAAACATTTTCCTACATATAAAACGATATTACGAATTTCTAAGCAGATAAATTTTCAGCGGATGTCTCTATATTTTCTAATCTGATAGCCTATATAGCACAGTCGTCTGTATCGGTTTCCATCACTTTAATTGCCTATTCTTCTCGACGGTATGTCTCCAACTGCAGCGTCGCACGGCTGCGTTTGCGCACATAACACTAAATCGGCGCGAGTTTAGTGCGCCTGCGACACGCCCCCGGTTAATTGGTGTCGTCCGCGATGTTCAGGAATGCTGTGCTGTGCGGTAATACTGCCCGATCTTTTACAACTCTTATATTTTAAGAAAACGATTCCTTTTATTTGCAATTTTCATTTTTGTCTGCCATCAAGATTTTTATGATATTCGTTCATTGACCGAACTTGTAGTGTTTTACACAGTTAGTTATAATACATTTATTTCATACGAAAATATCTAAATATATCATGTTTTCACAACTACTTTTTTTACTCGTTGTCACTAAAAAAAAATCTAAATATAGTTAAAATATGTGCTGTAGGACATCCGAATTTTTTGAACTAGATCTAATTTTGAAGTAATTTAAGCGTATAACCTTCATAATAATTATATTGTAAATAGAACAGAATATATAATAATCGGTCTTTATCTAATATAATCACAAGTGTAATACGTATAATAAAATTTATATAGCGCTCTCAAAGGATTTTATGTTTATTATTATTAATAATATTACGGTAATATTAATGCTGTCTCATTCATATAACTTTATGAGGGCATTACATTAAGTTATGAACGTTAGTGGACGAGGTCGGAGGCCGCTTTAATTGCGTGTAATTTTTAAATCTTGATTGAAATAACCAGGACATTTATCTTGTGAGTTATGGTGTCGTATTCTTAATATATTGTGGCACTGGGAACAACAGGGTCTTAAATGTTTTAGGAGAAAAAAGTGATGATTTGTTAAGGTTTTAAAATGACTGTTTATTACAAATTAGAAACGATTGGTGAGTATGTGAAAGTACAATTTATTTATGTGTTTTAATATATTTTTAATTAATTATATTTAGTTCCTTAGTTATTTTTAGAATCAATGCTAGCATAATTTTTTTTGTGTGTGTAACTTACAATTAAAAATATTGAACGACAGTTACATAGTAAAAAGTATTTTTGTCTTGATCGTTAATAAAGTATACACATTTCAATAAATTTTGCTTTCAAATCTTATGGTCTATGTGTCACGCTAACACCTCATAGTATATCATTTCTTTCTGTTTCCCAACTTAGAATGCTAACAATAACAAACACTAAACAGGCTAAAATATTACATATTTTCAAATACAATTAATATTTTATTATTTGTTTCCTAAAAAAAATTAAATCGCTAAATAAAAGTTAATACATAAAACGGTAAGTTATTTACTCTTTGGGCCGGCTCGACTGGAGTGATACCACGGCTTCACAAAAACAGGTGTGAAACAGCGCTTGCTAGTGAGGATACCGGAAGCCCATAACCCAACTGCTCCTCCCATCTCCCAAACTTGTGTGGGTGTCCATGGGTGGCGGTTGTCGCTTACCATCAGGCGATCCGTTTGCTCGATTGATCCCTATATTATAAAAAAAGCCATTTTATTGTCACGTCGATAAATACACTACAATACAAAGTGATTTCTAAATAAAGTAAAAAAATCTGCTCTCATTATTGACACATCATTCGATACTGAAACCAGACAACGAAACACAATAGGGAGTAACGGTCAGGTGTTAACGCTGCCTAATTAGATACCGCTTAACATATTATTGAGCCGTAAACACGTTCGAGTCCCGGCCACCACAAATATTGGGTTAACAGTTTAACACCTCACTTAGTGGATCAAATATTATCGAGTTAGAAGGGCGTTAAATTCTCGAAATGCTCCTACTTACTGAGTACACAAAGGGACGACGTTTGAAATGGGTTCAGGATAGTGATTAAGTTAATTTACTGATCGAAGTAGCAGGATGTCTTAGAAGTAATTTTTAGTCTCTTATATTGAAAGGAACGATCGATTGCTATTAGATAATTTAATGATATCTGGGTATATAATAATTTGCAGGTGAAGTTTTCGTTACGGTATAGAAATAAAGAAAAAAAGAATACATTTATTACTTACACACACATATACACATAATAATCAAGTTAAAGGAAAAAAATAATAAGATATTTAACTAAGATTAAGTGATAAACAATATACGAAACAAACAAAGTAAAAACAGTGTAATGTCTGGCTGTGTGACTAAAAGGCCACAGCTCAGCCTGTGCTGCGGTCCTAAAAGTGACCACAGCGCTGATTTTCAGCTGTAGCCAAAAGCCAATAGTACAGAGATTTTTTTATAGAATAGTGGGCAAACGTGCATCGCCTGACGGTAAGCGATTTGACATCAAAGGCGTCATAAGTTCGTTGTCGAAGTTTGGGGGGTTGGGGGGAAGGTTTGAGGTATGGGCCTCCGGTTTCACACCGGTTTTCTTTGAGGCCGTGGTATCATTCCGGTCGAGTCGCCCCATGGATGCCGAAGCGTGGTTCTCCCATGATGAAGCATACGGATCAGTTAATTTTGCGTAAGTATATTAAAGCCGAGGATCGAACCAAATTCAGTGCAATTGGAGAGGGCTATATCCAACAGTGGACTGCGATAAACTGATGGAGATGATAATATCTGTCTTGATAATCTTAAAGTAAATACGTTTCATACTTGTTTACTTTCGTGCAAGTTGTACTTGTTCATATGTAGGTTTATTTGTTAAATTACTAACGAATTGAATTATCTATCAGCTTAAAATAACTATTTCAGTTTCTATTTTATATATAACTAACTGTACCCTACCATGCTTGGCTGTGACACATTGTAGTTGTACAAATAAGAAAAAAAATGTTTTGAAGCGTGTAGCCAAAATTAAACTTAATTAGTTCAGACCTCATTGGGTTTCCGAATCCTACTATGAAAAACGCGAAATTTTCTATGGATCGATGTTCGTTACTCTTTCACGTAAAAACTACTTAACGGATTTAGTTGAAACTTTACAGTAATATAGAATAACACATAAGCTACTATTTGCCGCGATAACCGACATATACGCGGGCGGAGCCGCGGGCATAAACAAGTAGTGTATAAACCAACTTATCGTATTTAAATAAAAAGATTTTTTGACAACATCGACATATCTCGTGATACGAAAACTATGAATTGTTAGTGTAAATTGTATTGTGAACAATAAATACATTATTATTATTATTATCTCCTGAATGCTAAGCTACGCGTGGCTAAACACGATATATGTATAATTCAATTCGTGCAGAAACCCTACAGTATTCTACTCACACGATAAAAACAACGTGAGAAAGGTCGTAAACACGCTTAAGTTTAAATAGTATTTAACAGTAAACACCCATTTATATCCCTATGGCGTGGGTATCTTTGTTATTTAAATTACCTGACAATTAGTATGGGAACATATATATCTTAATATCAGGTAAGGGAGTTTCTGATACGAAAGTATTGAGCATTTACGGAAGTACTAGCTTTAAAGAAATTTGTAGTTAAAGTTAAAGTGATAATAAATCGATCCTATGTGTGTATTTATGTGTGTGTAGGTATGTATATATATCTATATGTATTTGTATATGTTTGTATAAGTATATATTGGGTGTATCTATATGTGTGTATATATATATGGGTACGCATACGTATGCGTATGTGTGTATGCGAATATTGGATTTATGACATTTATGTTATATAATGATATCTTCATGTACCTTGAACAACCTTGTACAATTCGAACAATAATTTTCACTTGCTTCAAAAATACACCTACTACACGTAGCTCTGCACCACCTAAAGGTTGACTGGAAGATAATGCCCATGGCATTAAGTCCGCCTTTTGCAATGTAACTGCATGAAGATTAAATAAATAAAGAAATAAATCCTAATCCTGAATTTTTAATAGATTTAAAGATCGTTTCCTGAAATATCCATCTAGAAAACAAGAGCCAGAAAGAACAGTCATGATTTAGACTTGACTAATTTCGTATGATCGCGTGCGAAATATAAACTACAACAAAAAATAAAATGCTCAAAAAGTACAGACGACTAGCGAAAAAATCTGTTTTAATAGTGATAGTGCTATCTAAATCTTATTTGAGGCCTAAACATCTCAACAATCCTATAATATATTATATTTAAATGTAATATTTATAGATGATTATAACGCCTATAAGTAGGGCGGCGCGCGCGCAAATGTCACTGCTATTATGGTACAGTACAATGAACTGACGCCAAATTGTTCATCACTTATTATTTATAATAATCGAAATAGAAACGGTTACAGTTATTGTTATCGCTTCTATTGTTTCTCGATTATTTTTATTTATATTGAGGTTAATAGTGTTAAATACATTAACATCAATAAAAGTTTTACGATTACTTTATGGCAAATACTGTTAAAATATTCGGCTTTATGAGATAATTGAGTTTGTATTTAACTAAAATTTTTGTAGTAAACAGACTTCCTATTTGTCTAATGTATGTCAATTAATTTGTATTATGATTGATGTGGTCTCTAGATCAAAAGAAGGTAAAGAAGGATCCCGGGATCATAGTGTCTTGCGCTAGTCATGAGTTTCAGTTTTTGATTGTTCGGAACAGGATGGAAGAGGTGAAACGTTTAGTTCGAGATCAATGACTATATAGGATCGGGTAAAGTTTATATGACTATGTGAGTTAGTGAGGTTACTAGAATCCAACCCTGGCTATGACTGGGAGAACTTCACAGTTCAACAATCCAATCCAATTATGGGCGTCGTTAACAACTTACCATTAAGAGATCCGTTAATTTGCCTCCCTACACAGTGCACCTACCTTACAGAATTTCTACGTCACTCAAAGGTTGGCTGGTAAAGAATGCCTAGGGCATTAAGTCCGCCGATGTACATGAATTGAATGTGTGCATGAATTTTATAATAAATAAATATAAAGGAACCTTCTTTATAATTATTATTTGACTCTTTCTAACGAAACTTGAAAATTTCACATTATTCTATTATTTTTTAATTCATTTTAGTTACCTATGGTACAGTAATTTTATTTATCACGTATCAGTATTTTATAGTGACACTATAGACAATAAATTATTTATCTTAAAATGCTTACATAAAATTTGAAAAAGATTACCGAATAACGCGCGTAAATTGACTGCCAGCCACTAAAATACGTACAGGCATTGATTTATGGCATAAAACATCTCGTATTACGCAAGTCAAACAGGTATATTATTTAATAGTGAAATTTTGAAGTGCTTTTACTGAGAAAGAATCAATTAATTAGTTGTATTGTATGACGGACTGATCTGTCGGCCATTTTGAAATTGTCTATGCATGTAATGGATGTATTATTATGCTTGTAATGCGGTAATTGTATTTTATAATTTGAGATAAGTGAGCGTTACTTAATAAGTGATAGATGGTTTTTGTGAAGACAGCCTTATTGTATTATGCTTGTCTGTATAGATTTTCTAAAATAATACAATGCAAGCTTAGATGTTTATCGATGTTATTTTTTGAGACATGCTCTCATCTTTACGGAAAGTGAAGTTTGTTTTTTTGCGGTTGAAATTTGAGCAATACAGCGATTTGAGTTTTAGGAAATATTTGAGAAGAAGTAAGATAACGTCCGTTGGAATTTTTAGGAGCTTTTTATCATATTTTTGACGACGGGATCTTAAAATGTATATAAGAACGTGTAATAACATACCGTATTATGACACTTCTACAGTAGAATGGCGTAATGTGTGAAAAGATAGGACATGCTCTTAGAACAACAACGAAGCAAATATTTCTCTTTGAAAAAAACCTTAGTCTCTTCGGCAATCGGATAAAAATAGGCATCATTTTTATTAAAGTAAACCTCCTGTGAAACTTTTAGAATATCGCTTTCCCGGGGCTTCCTACCTTCACAAGCTTCCTTTGACTATAGAAAGTTTCTTTGCTAGTGTACTTCTCATAAGGCTCTACGCATTTTGAAAACTGGAGGTTATGGATTGACACAGGCAGGCAGTGGATTTAGGTGTTTTCACTTAATTCACCTTGACAATACAGCACAACTGTGGCATCTGTTTGTGTCGATCTATGATTTTTATCTGTAGCTTCAATTTACGTTCATAGTTCTTCTTAATTGAAAAAATGATTTTGAATTTGAAAATTTGAAAAGTGCTTAATTGTCATATTGTGTCTATTAAACACCGCGTCTCTGAATCAAGTTCAAAGGAAGAGATAACGTTTTATTTCTTTCTCTTTCTCAATATTTTTTATTGCAAGACTGCCTCGCCTCGGTAGCCAGTGCAGTTGTAGCATATGTGACGTGACTGCTGTGCTTGAAGTCTCAGGTCAGGCCAAATATTTTTATTGTGTATAATCTGAATGTATTGGTTTCGTAGTTTTTTGTTTTCTATGTATGTAGGTATTACCAAAAAAAGTATGAATGTATTTATATGAGCCTCCCATAGTATAAGCTCTGCTAAGTAAAGGACTAGATAACGCTCTGGGAATATGTTAGAATATTAATATTTAGTCAGATTACACTTACGGTGTACTGGGAATAATGATTGCCTAAAAATTACGAAGACTAAATTGACTGACTGACTCTATGTAGTTTCTAAAGTCCAGTGACAATGCTCCCGGCACATGGGTCTATAGCAGTGCACCAACTTTCAGAACAGCAGAACTGAGTAATTTTCATGTTACTTTTCACTGCATACGTTTAGGTCCTCGTAGACAACTGCATTCCCTCCTGTACCCCTCCCGTCAATATTCGTAGTGTGCTAACCATAAACTGATAATATTATAGACCAATTTGATACGCCGATACGACATTATGGCTAACATTTTCCATATATTTTATGACCATTATTGATTATAATTATGATAAGTACTTAGAGTGGTGTACTGTCTGTAGCCGTTTAATATGTTAATCGACGTTGGTGATTTTATTTGCTTTAGGTATAGTATAATTTAGATAGTTTATTGATATCAGATAATGAGATGTAATGCGTAAGTACGAATGGTATTTATATTCCAAAGTGAGGTGACTGAACCCTCGTTAAATCTATAGAAAAGTCCATTTTGATACTTCAAAATAAAGGTTGTGAATATTTCAGACTCAACACATAACGCCGTCTAGTCCCACGCTATATATATATATATATGTGACTGCTGTGCTTTAGGTCTCGAGTTCTAGCCTCGGGTCGGACCAAATGTTTGTATGATCTGCTAATATTTTTTTCGGAGTTTGAATGCTTTCTATGTATAATATGAATGAATTTACAAAAAATAAGTACATAGGCTAAGCTCCGCTTAGCTTGGCCATCTAGGGCGTTGTGTGTTAGATGTACGAAATATAAAAAATATATTGCATTATCCCTTACTTAAATACCACTGAAGTAAGTATTTGCTAAATCCCTTTTACCGTCAATTTTTTTTATGACGTAACGGGCAAACGCGCAGACGTATCGCCTGACGATTACAGTGTCGCCCATGGACACCCGTAACACCAGAGGTGTCACAAGTGCATTGCCGGCCTTTGGGGGATGGGAACGGGGATATGGGGAGGGATAGGGTGTGGGCCTCCGGTATCCTCACTCACTCGATGAAACCGGTTTTCTGTGAGGTATCACTCCGGTCAAGCCGGCCCATTCATACCGAAGCGTAGCTCTCCCACGTATAGAGGGATACGCTATGCACGCTTTATCAATAGCGAAATGGAAAGTTCATCAGTGTGACATGCGTATATACCCTTTCAAATACCTGAAGCTAGTTATAGCACTAATGTAATTTAAATTAAACAGTCATATTGCGTTATTGATATATGCTCTAGGAAAAAATATTTTTGATAAAACATTTTTTTAAATAGTTATCTAAAATATACTATTAATAGTAAAAAAAACATGAGAATCTAAATTCAACTAAATTTAAAATCAATACTTAAAATGACGTAAAAGTGACATTCAACAGAGCTATTAAGTATAAAAATATTTATTAAAAGTATTAAAAACTGATTACTCTTACACATAATCAACTCTGGCAACCCCGCACCTGTTAAGGTCATACGTAAATTAATTGATACGAAACCTCAGTCACAATATGCAAGGTTACTTGCAAGCTAATAATTATGATATTAATACATAACTAATTATATTCGAGAACGTAAGCTAGTAATTACATCTTTCACACCAATGTAATTTGAGTAAGTACAAATTATCCGCTATTACCAATCAGAAACGCTATTATCAATAAACAATGCTTTTTAAGAGTTATTTTTTTTATTTTTGTGTGGAATAATAAAACCAAACGTGATTCGTATTAATGTGGCAAAAAAATGTACAAAAACTGATTTTTTTTTTGTAATTTTCGCCGTAAAAATATTTTTTTTTTTTTAATATTTTTTATTGTAGATCCTTTGTGACGTCGAGATCACCATTTTTTTAAAGATTTTCATTTGTCAAGCATCGCGCAATGACGTTTGAACACCTTTTAATCTTGTGTTTCGCATCATCATCAGCCTATCGCAGTCCACTGCTGGACATAGGCCTCTCCAATTTCACGCCACTTAGTTCGATCTATGGCTTCTCGCATATCAGGCACCAAAAAAAATTGATAAGAAAATAAAGAGAGTCACGAATTATTATCATCACTAAAATACGATGAATAGACAACTATGAAACCCCAAAGCCCCACTTTCGTTTATATGGAAAAAGATTTTTAAGAGTAACTTAATGGTTTGTGGGCTATCAACCCTTCGAAGTTCTACCGACAAGTTACCAAACAAGTCCTGTATGAGTAGAACCTGATCCAAGCCTCGTTACGAACTTGAAAAAATAATTTATGGTGACCTACACTTTTTGACGCCCACCTGGGGTCATAGAGGAAGGGAAACAAGCAGAAAAACAGTGGGCTGGGAAGAGCCGAAACGTATAGTTCGTACCTACTCGACATTAACTTATACAAGAAGTGTATATGAAACAATATGATAACCCCAAGCTTTCGCTGTATAACTCAGTGCACAATCATTGACATATAATTTATTGATTATCACCGCAGGCGGCCATAATCCATGGGCTTCCACCGCGGCACCTGCGCGCACGCAGCGAAAGTTGTACATTTGTCAACGGCACTATAACTAGTATTAATTTCTTACTAATTCATTCAGATTAAATGTTGATTATTGCTTATGTTATATTATATGGTGTCTGTTTTAAGTGACATTTCATTAATTTTATCTACTTACATAATTCAAATTTATTGTGGGAGGAGGTTCGAGAGAGAGAGGTTTCTGTGATAAAATTGGTGTAATGCGGCTCCTCTGAAAAAGATATTTAAGTGTTTAGTAGTCAATTCATCAAGGAAGGCTATGTATATTATTTATTTGAAATTAGTTAGTCACATTGATTGATTGATTGAAATCTTATTTCAAAACAAAAGTTCTCGAAACTGTTTTAATCAGTCTGTGGACTCAGTCGAGCTTCTTTGTATAGTTTTATTTTTACTTAAAATGATACCTGGAAGTTGTTTTGTTTATCACAGAATAAGCACCAGAATTATTTACAATAATTGCTAACTATGTTATACTTGTGTGAGCTCATAGCCCAGTTGCACTCGGTGATTAGAAACAATCATCGAGGGTAAGCAACGATGGCGCGGTCAGTACCTGGATGGGTGACCGCTATTGGCATGTTACCATGAGCGTCTCCGTGATTCGGAGGTGACGTCACGCAGTCGGTCCCGGTTGTTATCATACGATAACAGTCGTGAAGCTTAGTTGGAGGCCTTCGGGCGGCTTAAAAACATCCAAGGGCAAGATTTACGTAGCCACAACGTATTCTTGCCAGTCCCCAACCCGCACTTGGCCAGCGTGGGGACGTATGGCCATAGTTGTTGTTTTGTTTGTTTGTTTATGTTATACTTATTCCCAAACATCTTTAAACAACATGGTATGGTCAAGAAGCATGAATGAAAGTTGTTGCTAAACAGTTGAGACACAGACATACTTGTAAGGGACGGCTTGTACATATATGTTTATACACATATATAAGCGTATACAAACAGTAGCCATTTTGAAAGAGTTCATTTAATCTATCCTGTCTAAGTTATCTTTGTTATTTGCATCTTGAATAGCTTCAACCGGATGCGAGGCATTAGCGGCCATGTTTGCGAGAAAAAATATGTCGATATTTATAGGAGAATGACACCGTCTTGTAAGTTAACATTGTTGGAATATATATTTGTGAGAGCAAATTACTATTAAATGTTATTTTCTTATTAAATGTAAGTAAAATTATATTGGGGTGTCGTGGCTGAGTGCATGAAAGTTCTTCAAATTCGTACACATTGTATATTTAAATTTATAAAAATACCACCTTCTGCCTGCGGATCCGCCCGTGTGTATGTGGATTATCCGCGGTAAAAAGTAGTCTATGTCATTCCTCAGGAATCAATGTATTTTCATGCCAAATTTCATTGAAGTAGGTGCAGTAATTTGGTCATGAAAGCTATAGAAACTTTCGGACTTACAATAATAGTCGAATGAGAGTGAATACATAGGTGATAAAAGAATGTTGTGAGATTAACTTCGTACCGCCATATTTTTCTTTCGTCAATATTTTCAAAATTTCTGAAAAACTTGCTTTTAGTAGTTTATTCGCATCAGTCGTGGACAAGAAAAAATCCCTATTTATTTGCTGTTACACAAACCTTAGCCTAAGAATAACGGACCTACAGCAAAAAGAATTATCCAAGACAACATACATTTCGGCGATTAATTTTTATTTATAAATATGTATATTTTATTGTTAAGCAGTGTTGTGCAGGTAAGATCGGAGTAGCGTGTATCCAGTTCATCTATTCCTGCCCAAGTAAGGACATAACCGATTGCTTTCATTACTGCAGTCCTGGTACCCTGTTATTTTCGTATTAAGGGATCGTTAGTATGCAGCAGTTAAAAAGCGTTGATCTATTAATCTAAAACTTGTTTACGAATGTTTTTCTTTAAATATTTGATGTAGTTTTAATGAGGGTTTTCTGAAATGTACTACGTGAGATGGCAGGACTGTAGCGTCAAGTTCAATCACCTTTTAAAATGTATACACGACTTGTATTTTTTTTATGGAATATGGCGCAAACGAGCTGACGTATCACCTGATGATAAGCGATTACCGCCGCCCATGGATAACTGCAACACCAGAGCCGTCACAAGTGCGTTGCCGGCCTTTGATCCCCCAAAGGCCGGCAACGCACTTGTGACGGCGGAGGAGGGTGATGGGAGGAGGGTTTGAGGTATGAACCTCCGGAATCCTCGGTTTTCTGTGAGGCCGTGGTATCACTCCGGTCGAACCAGCCCGTTCGTGCCGAAGCGTGGCTATCCCACGAATTTGACAGCTTTTTGGATCTGACGCATAAGAAGCGCCGTCTGGTGGTAGAAAAAGTATCGAAAGACCTAATTTTTTGACGTAAAACGGAGCATGTAGAAAACAATATATGCTTCGTATTTCTAAATTAAAAACCCCTTAAAGTAAGTTATTAACCGGTATTATTATTAAATTTTAAATGTTTTCAACCCTTTCTCTGTTGAAATTTATATCCAGACACTAGTTAACCGATGCTTCTTCGTCTGCGTCTATTTTTCAATCATGCTCGGCTCCTTATTGTCTAAGCATGATGTTGCCTAACCTATCTTAGGTACGCCAACAAAACAAACATTTAAAAGATAAAACCTGAAAATCGGTTAGATTTATTCGGAGTTCTTCATGAGAAAAAACGTGACACGAGAATTATATACATATTGTATATAATTCTAGTGTCACGTTTTTTCTACAAATTACTAATATAATCTTTAGCTTTATTTCGATACCCACCGATTGTCCAATCCAGCACCATATTCATCGAAATCAGAACGTTTACCAGCATCCGGTTTTTTTTTTATATTACCTCACGTATTGTGGATAAACTCACACAATTAATTATTATTGTGTGGTTTTTATTTCATTTTAATTTATAATTAATTGACTTATTAGATATTATCAAAATCAGTTTCGTCTGCCTTAAAATTAACCACAGGCACGTACATATAATCTAGATTAATATTATGAAGCTGAAGAGATTGTCGGTTTGATTGTTTATTAGGTCGGTGGAACGCGCTAATTTCAGGGACTATTGGTCCGATTTGATAAATTCAAGTCTTGGACTGCTTAAAAACGGAAAAATTAGTTGCGTGAAAACAACCACAATAAGCTCTAACCAGCACATTAGAGTATATGTTAATCCATCGTTAGCTAAGAGAAAAGCTATCATTAGACGCCGCCATCATTACAGCCTATATTTACCTCGGAATAGATATTTACTGGAAATTGCCACTGCAATGAGGAGAAAATATCGTAAATATATTGTTTAATGATGTGTTTTGTCAGCTGTGACGGTTACTTTCTCGTTTTCATTGCAGTGATTTTTGGTCGGAAATATACCTTCAGTAATTTACGGGTAATTCCGTCTATTGTTTTTTTATTCGTCAGGTATAATCTTTATCGTCTTACTATCATAGGTAGGATAAAGAAATTAAGTATCTGTCTAAATTAAAGTTAGTCTGTCAATATGGACTTAGAGATTCAGTGTCAGTATTTTATATGGCTCTGAAAACCCCAAAACTGTTTGGCAGAACTCACTCCTTGAGTCACTTGTAATACACCAAGAAAAGGTACAAAACATGCGGAGCGAAGGGCCGATCGTGATGAAGAGTTTTGAGGGTCAACAGATAGGATGGCAGAGTGTAGGATGTCTACTAGGCTGTAACGTCTATACTTTTGTATAGGCTTTATCAAGACAGTGCCTGTTCGAATATTTTTGCGGCAGGTCGGAAATTCTTGCGGTTGATACTTGTTATGATGTAAGTAGTACCATTTAAAAAATAAGATTTACAGACCTTGTATTGATTGATTTGTGTTGTAATTAAGGTTTTTTACTCTTTTGAGGCAGCGTTGGAATTACACTATGTTAGAAATTAAGAAAAACTTAATAAGAATTGATTACGCGAGCGAAGCCGAAGGAATCAGCTAGCTTTGGTATAAGTTTCCCTGTTTCGTAAATTCGCGCACTAATGTATGGTATTATTTAAGTGGTATTTTTTAACCACGAAAGCTTTAATTTGTTCACTTATTTTATCAATTGATGGTTTGACCATTTCTTCTGAATAGCACTTTCACTCTTAATTTTGATGGTCTCAATGAACATTTGTTGTCAAGTCATCGCGTTCCCATCTTCCATTGAAGTATAATACTGTGAGAAAAATCTTTATTATCTTTACAATTCAGTTCGATTACCACGGATTTCGGTGTTCATTTTAAGCTATTTCATAGATTAAATAACAGAACCGACATTCGAACATATTGTTGTGTTACTACTGGTTCGATTTCTATCCGAGACAAATATTTGTACTTTTTAATTATTATTTTTTGTGGTAAGAGCCTAATCCCACAACGCGAACCAATGTAACTCCTGTACACCAGATTAACAGCAGTGACCCACGAACACACCGAGTTATGACACTCGGGGATATCCCAGGAAAAATTAAACAAATATTTATATTGTGAGCACGATCATTTCTTCTTTGTCTGAGTGTCTTTTCTCTGTGTCTTATTTTTATCTAGCTTTACCAATGCCTACCTGCTCCGCCGGCGAGTATTTTGGTTATCGCGGCAAAGATTTGCCTATGTCCTCAAAGTATCTCTATGACAAACTTTCAAATCGATGTAGCGGTTTATCGGTGAAAGCGTAACAGACAGACAAAGAATTGCTTTCGAATTTATAATATTAGTATGGATATGTATAGGTAGATTTAGAAGTATATACTTAATACAAACTCCAAAGTTTGGGATCAAACAGTCGTATGTCAGATGTAAATTTATTATCATTGTTATAAACAGCACTATATAAAAATACTTTCAAAAATGAAAAGAATCTGGTCTATCTGATAGTAGAAGTTCTTTATTTATGTCAGTTGTGAAGCGGTCTCCAATATGAAGTATTTCTGTCAAACCATCTTTTCTTAAAAAAGTAAAAGTGTACCAACTCACTTCGGGCAGAACATCTGTTCTTTATTTATTATGTTTTTAATGCATTTATATAAACAGTTACGTAATATAAATTTACGTATAGAAAGTAGAAAAATAACGTCGTAGTTTGTGTAGGTAACGAAAGTGAAAATAATGCTAATGCACACCCACACCTGTTTTCCCAAAGGGGGAAACAGATGCGTTTGTAACACCCACATTTTGTTCCCATTCAAGTAATATAGGCCAAGTCTATTACTGTCAGCCGGGCATATTGTATGTCGGTTACCTGCAACTCAAACTCTAAACTTAAAGTTTTAGACTACGGGCCCGTGACAAAAATTGATGGGTCATGTGAACCACCAGGAGACCTTTTTAGGGGCATAGAACAATCAACAAATCACCTATCACCGCCCTTTTCTGTATAGAATAGGAACACCAGGGCTCCTACGTAGGAGGGGGCCACCTACAAACAATGGGTGGCCCGTGGTACATCGGTGTTCCAGGGATTTCCTTCCGAGGGTACCTGGTTCCCTGGCTTGTAGTACCCGAGATGGTTTGCGGCTTTTAGTCGATTCGAGTCCGACATAACCACCACTCGGTGGCATCCGAGGGGATATCGACACAAAAAAAGGGGCATAAAACAATAACATTCAGCACTATGCCGTCAATTGTAAGCTGTCCAAATGAGTACAGGTGAACGGTAGGGGGTAGCAACCTTCGATTTTTCTACCTTGTCAAATGATTTATGTATGGATTTAAGAAATAATGGACTAGAAGAGGTATTGTATTGACATTTTATGTTGTACCGTATTAAAATTGTTATGTAAACACCCTTAAAAAGGATTGGCTCAAATCAGTTGTGAAAAATATCTTCAAGATGCCCCAAATGCTTTGAAGTGACAATTTCAAGACTGGAACAAAGTGGGAAAAGAGTAGATGAAAACTCCCCAAGGCCGAAAACCAATTTATAAATTGAAGGAAGTCGAAACCTCAGGATGATAATTCTTAAACGTGCGTCTGTTTATTCTGGTATGTTT
The DNA here is from genome assembly GCA_003709505.1 of Hyphantria cunea. NCBI lineage: Eukaryota > Metazoa > Arthropoda > Insecta > Lepidoptera > Erebidae > Hyphantria > Hyphantria cunea. The sequence goes on from PKRV01000477.1 coordinate 328,300, forward strand.
ATGTATTATGTTTCCTAAACACAACACCATACCTTCTTGATAATCATATATGAAAAAGGACGTCCAAACACTGACAACAATTGTTGATCACACTAAGTGTCGTCCCATGAGGGGTTTAAACCCACAACACTTAGCGCAGTAGAATGCGGCGTGGTCACCCTTAAAACCACTACGCGATCCGTATACTCAAACGTTTCAAAGAAATCAGGATAATATTAAATAAAAATATCTTTCATTATCGAAGTTCTACGTACCAATGTATATCACAACATACCTGGTCGTTTCGCGAAATAACTTTCCTATAGCGCAATGCAAAATTGCCGATCGCCATAATACCCAAGAGATATATCACAACACATATTAATAGATAATATCAACACTATGAACATTATTAATACAATAGTTGATGTGTTCCGGCTGCACGAAGGTTAATCATGGCTGATCAAAATCTGAGGACACGGCACTTAACTTCTGGTACATACATACATAATTGCTATTAAAGATCCTTGTAATATGAGTTTAAGTTTTATATTTTGATTGATCAAATTAATCTTTTAAATATGATCTCCGGCTTCAATTGTTGCCATGATATATAGTCTGATATCAGAGTCATCTACAGAACTTCGATATCAGCAAGTACTAAGGCTGTAGATGTCTATCGGCAATCGCTCCGCGTATAAATCAAAGTTCAATTTTAGATGAAAAACTTAAAGCAGATCATAACCAAGTTTGAGGGAAAGAATTGTATTTGTTGTGAAGTGAAAGATGTATATATTTATAAGATGGCCAGCTGCTAAATTATTATATTCAAAAAGTCTCATATTCATTTGACATCTACATAAACTGTGATATTTTATTACAAACTAATAAACAATACTTAAAACAAAATTTATTGAAGTGGTTATAAATATATAACCGTAACAGAGTGTTACAATTTACTTCCGTTTCCGATATAATAAATTATATTTAACCGGTTATTGTGCTAATTACCCAGCAGGTATGATCGATGATCTGCGCAGGAGTCGAAAGTTTGAAAGCGACAGGGTTTTTGTACTGGCTGGGCGAGATTCACTTTTTACTGTCAACATTCTATTATATTTTTTGGACAGTAAATTGAAAGTATACACTTCACATTTGAATATGTCTGTGAATTTTCATGGATCATGAATATAGCATGCAATTTTTTTAAATGAAATTTTATTTACTGGAACATCTTTATTTCATTCAAATTGAAATCTATTAAAACCAATTAAATGTATTTTATTTTTGAAATGTCAACAATAGAAATAGGTAGTCCTAAATTAGGGTGTCGTGAAGCTACTGGTCGCCTGGTCAAATCCAAAAGGAGAAGAACAGCCAGATAACTTTTATTCGATATGTTCTTTATTATCAATACTTGCTACACCTACTATCAGCTCATATGAAATAAATATGGGAAACATTAAAACAGCACAAATATGACTATTCCCTATTCTAGAAAATCGACCTAAAAAAAGTAGCTATAAACACAGTTAATAATGCTTCCCTGAAGCTAAAAATCCAGTAATATATTAAAGTCTTTTCCATGTAGAAAACGCCAAGATAAACTTATATTTTCCTGTATCAACAGTTTCCTTTCCCTATAAAAAAGAGAGACGGTTCTACATCCGTTAGCGCATTCTGATCACTATGAAACTATAATTTAATGTGTAGTTACTTAGGTGAAACTCAAAATTAAAGGTAATTCTTTATTAATATCATAATGCATTAGAAATTGCAATATAAGTCACTGAACGTCAAATTAAATATTTAACTAGCTTAATACTAGAGGTCTAAAAGAGAGCCATATCGATAATATCTAAAGCGATGTATACTTAGATAATTGGACGCCGTCGAAAGTCGATTAGAAAATAAAAGTGAGTTGTCTGCAAACGGAAGCTTGTCCGAGATCGAAAGTACGGTGCGCGCATTTTTATGTCATTTTCACATGCCCATATGTGTTTGAGCGGATGAGTTTGTTGACTTGGGAAAAGTAGGGAAAACAGGGAAACAAGCTCTCTGGCCGGTTATTGCGCGTAATGGCTTTTTATGATGTGGTAAAAGGTGATAATTATGTTGTTCGTTGGGTTGAGGTTTTTGCGCGAATTTATTGCTCTTAAAGTGGATTTTCTTGCGAAAGGCTTACTGAATACGTCGTAACAGTGAAAGCCTGTACATCATAACTTTTTACAGGCAATATTGACGTTTAAAGGTAAATAGTAATAATTAAAAGCTTTATTTCCGCATTCAGACTTGAAAACAGTTTTATGGCGTTCTCTGACACTGACTACATAAGCTAGCTCTTTTTCAAAAGCAGACAATACCTTTAGGGCTTTCACAGGCACCAGTAGTATATATACTCTCCGGGCCGAAGGGTTTTAGATTTTAATTTTATTTAATAAGCTTTTCCGATTTGTGTACATGTATTATTCGGCACTTTATCCTAGGACCTTGCTTGCTTCTAAATTCATAATATCGAAGAATAATTTACCATAGTAACAAGTAAAAATAAAAATAAAATTTTAAAACTACAACCTACTTAAATCAACAAAAGACTGGGCTCCACAATATCGGCCCAGTAATTACTGGTAAAAAACACACATCTGATACGTGACTTGAATATTTGTGTCTCTTCTGTGTTGTTTTTCGGACACCTGCGCTTGCGCACGCGTTCATAATTGCTGTAGTTCGGTAGGCTTGTTTTTTATTAATAAGTTTCAAATGAGGGTGATGGAAAACTCAGCTGTTTGCTCATGTTTAGCGCTGTTGATGGAAAATCTCTATCCGGAATCTATGATAAAACTACTTAACTGATCATTATGAAACTTTGTTAACAAATTTTTTTTTGTATATAATTATATATAATAATATAATTGGAGGTATTAGAAGCACATATTAAAAGCGGCGGGCGAAAGCTAGTAAACAATAAAGTGCTATATTCAGTAATGTTCCAAAGAACTTATTATTTTAAAGCTAGCCCTTAACCACGGTCAAAGAGTGTGTCAAATATAAGTCTTCTAAAATTTGGAAGTAATCGAGCTAATAATTGGAATTAGTGTCTGTTCGTTAGCTGAAATTTTGAAAGGATTTACTATAACATTCCAATCTCATTTCTTTATTAAAACTGGAAAGTTTGACACGATGATTTATTTAATAATTTCAGATTCGCTGAAAAAATCGGTTAATACTAGAACGAAGCCACTGACCAAAGCTGGTCAGTTATAAAGTAACTGTTTTATTCGCACATTTAACACACAACGCCATCTAGCCCCAATCTAAGCAGAGCTTGTATTATGGATACAAGACAACATAACACACATAGAAAACACCCAATCTCCGAAACAAACATTTGCAGATCATTCAAACATTTGGTCCGACCCGGGAGGCTTCCACTGCACCACTGAGGCAGTCATAATCTTATTCAAAAGCTGGTGACTCATAAACATAATTGACATAACTTCCGAATGAACACACTCGTATCTCGATGATACATCGACTTGTTCGCCTATCGATACAAGTGAAATCCCACCTCTCAAAACAACCATCAATTCTCCGACACCAAACAGGAATAGAGGAATTATTAACTGGCGTTATCCCCCTCCCTGAATTGTGTGTCGTAAATCTTGTTCTGTCATCAGTCTGGAGTTTAACGGTATTCCAGTGTTGTTATTGGAATTAATATAAGGCAAGTGGTTTTACCTGATTTGTTCCTCATATGGAATTACTAGCGTTTGCCAGTAGCTCTGCCCGCGTTTTTTTTTTTTTATCGAATAGGGGGCAAACAAGCAGAAATATCGCCTAGTGGTAAGCGATTACTTCCGCCCATGGACACCCGCAACACCAGAGGCGTCACAAGTGCATTGCCGGCCTCACTCGGTGAAACACAGCGCAGGCGCTGTTTCACACTGGTTTTCTGTGAGGCCGTGGTATCATCACTCCGGTCGAGCCGGCCCATTCATACCGAAGCGTGGCTTTCCCACGGTATGTCGGTTATCGCGACAAAAAGTAGCCTATGTTCGTCTCAAAGATCCAATCTATCTCTACCGAAATTCGTCCATTCAACCCGGTTCAACACTTTAGCCGTGAAATCGTAACAGGCAGAAGAGTTACTTTCGAATTAAAACTGTTAGTATGAACTAGTGTCCTGTATCGAGTATAAAAGGAGATAGAGGAGTGTTCGGAATACGTTTAGTCTGTGGTAATGCCTGAAAAAACATTGCTGAATGCTTACGCTACTTGTAAAAGTTTCAAGTTTATTTCCCACTTTTTTGATGATATCTTCTAGATTGGTCTGGATGTAGAATACTTTAGAGTACACTCCAGAACAAGATAACGTCTTAGAATTTTTATCTAGCAGTTGCGTGGGTGTAGTCAATATTATCATTGTTATTTATTTTGTCTGGAATACCTTTTAGTTACAAAGTAAAGCAACCCTACTTAATATTACCAGCCTCCTTATATAAGACCGAATATACTTATACCAGACAGGAGGGTAAACTTAAATAGGGTCACTATTTACCGTACATGCATTTATCATCAAAATTGTAATTAATGTAGGCGCATTTTGAGATCTCGCATGTTGAAAACAATCCTCCATATTTAATTATTGTCATTACAGCACGGGCTGTCGGCCGCCAGGGCGGGGCGGTCATTTTTGTCAAAATTACTTCTTGCGTGACTACCACTATATAGTGTCAAATTTATATCGAATAATATAATTTTTGGGGTTAATTTGTATCCTGTGGTGGTGATGTCAAGTGAAAATTTGTTTTGAAGTTTCGAAGAAAGGGTTTTGATGTTTTTACTACAAGTTTCTCCTGTATCATGTATTTAGGGTTACTAAATTGCTGTAATTAGCTTATGTTTTTGTAGATATGATATGGTAGAAGCTTATTCAAAATATACCGTTTTATTCTTGTGTATATTTCAGGAATAATGGATTTTTTTAACGAGAGAAGCGTTTAACGCACCGCTACAGAATCAGTGTGGCGCCTAACTGTAGATGGAACTAATCGTCCTTTCCCGAAATATACTCGTATACATAAGCAAAAGCATATTCATATTTTATAAGAGTCTGCAGAAGTGACTCTGCCTCATTGAAAGTATGAACAGAATTAAACAGTAGTGGTCACCATACTCACTGCGAGTGCAGACACTGCTGCATTGTGACACCGACTATGGCGACTTATTAAGATGCTTGTGCATCATTGGGCCTCCGGTCTCTCATTCACCAACGGAATAGGAAATCACAAATGCTTTTATTTTAGGTTCGTTTTCTGTGAGAGGGTTGTACAGCCCCGATCAAACCTGTTCGTGCTGAAATCAGCGTGGCTTCCTTGACTAATTAAACTAAACAGATACTTAAGTTCGGCAGTTAAATTGTCTCAGTATATTGCAAAAGTCGGGTTATTGCTTTTCATAGAAAACTCAATGCGGTTTAAAAATAAACTATCGCCGATAATCACACGGTCATCGGTCGGTTGAACAAGACTAAATCAATGCTGCGCCCGCGCACGTCTACTAACACGTAGCTGAGTGATGGTTTACAAGACACAGCGTAAGAGAAGGTGTAGAAACTGATGTTTTTGTATAATTACGTTGAGTGTATTGGACTACAACCATTGAATTCATAGAAAAGAGAATTATCTGCACGCATATTATACTATTTATGTGTTTAAAAATATATGTTTAAGTGTGATTATTATGAACCAGCAGTCTGGTTAGCGTAGCACATTCTTTGAATAGTTTAGGATGAGACTGGCATGTGTGAGGTGGTAGAACTTATTATTATTTATTTATTTTATTTATTAATTTATTCAAAACCTTATGCACTTTTGTATATGTGCGGACTTAATGTCCAGGGCATTCTCTTCCTGTCAACCTTAGGGTGATGCAGAAATTTTGTAAGGTAGACGCATTTTGAGATCTAGCATGTTGAAAACAATCCGACATATTTAATGATTGTCATTACAACACGGGCCGTCGGCCGCCAGGGCGGGGCGGTCAAATTGGTCAAAATTACTCCTTGGGTGACTTTCAAGAAGACTTGAAGTGCACAGAGGTTTCCGTATGAAACTTACTGCAAACAGTAAACAAAAGAATGAAAGGAATACTTAAACGTATAGAATACGTATGTCTTGAATACACACACAAATATATACATATATAAATATACGTACACATTTATATTCGTACACTATGAAAACTTGAATATATTACTATCGGTTAGGAGTTTCTGCCATTTCGTTAAGAAGGTGCTCATGCACCTTCTTTTTGAATGTAAAACGGTTTGTGGACATCCTGATTATGAGTGGGAGCGCATTCCAGAGCAGTACCGCTTGGACAAAGAACGAAGAGTTCTCGAAGTCAGAGTTGTGAGAGGGACATAAGAGAAGCGGATTATTTTCAGAACGAAAATTCCTATCGTGATTAGAGGACAGATAACGGAAGTATGGAGCAAGGTACGAAGGTGAAAATGGTGAGTTGAGAAGTAAAAATTATGCTCGCTGATTGCGACGCAGGCGAATTGGTAACCATTTTAATTGGCAATCTAGGGTAGACACGTGGTCGTACTTCCGGAGATAAAAGATGTACCGAATGCAGTTATTAAGAAGGCGGTTTATTATTACACTGTTACTTTTAATGTAAAACATTTCGACGGTAATAACACTCTGATGTGCGACATCTTTACTCTCGCCTCCTTAGAAGCTATTAGAAAGACTTTTTTGAAGAGACGGAAGTAACAGAGATATTCACTCTGTCAAACTTTTGTGTTGCCAGACTTGGAGGTTAGGCGAAAAAGTAAATTATTATAAATTCAATTTAAATGTTACGAATACCTTTTAAAAGCGGATCTTTCACATGCTTTAACAGATGTGAACATTGACTTAATAAAAATCTGGATTTATACCATCCAAAGAAACATTATTATTGTATGATTATAGAGTGATTTATGTTAAATCGATATTCAAATTTTAACGGTTAAGTCATGATTTACATGTATTCGAAATTCAAATTTTGTTTGAACTGTTATATTAATCTAATTGTAAAGTCGAAATAATAGTATCAACTTGTATTTCTGTTTGACAAATAACAATACAATTAAAATATGTTAATCCCTTTATAATAAATAACATAATACTATAATGAACTTCCCCATTCTACCCCTCCTTCTCAGTTTGAAAAAGAATGCTGGATTTAGACGCGTGACAACAATATTAGCTTTTTTATTTTTTTATTGATTCTCTAAACCAATATCCTGGTCAATTTAAAAATATTGTAGACTAAGGAAACGCTTAAAATGTACGAAGGAAACATAAAAAAAAACAAATTCAATGTTACCAGTCATTATAATCAGGTTAGCATGTTAATTAAAAATAATTCTTTCCTTGTGTTTGTGACACACAATCCGGTTCCGTTACTATATAAATCAAAAAAGTATATATGTGAACGAATAGTATGTTATCCAAATATAAATATCATGTGTATTTATTAACATATAAACTGTCGTAAAATGTAAGTTTTATATTTATAGACAGAGTCTATCTTAGTCTATGAATAAATAGTTTTTATAATAACGAGTTTATTACTTTGACCCAGTTTGGGTAGTCTGGAACTTGTTTTGGGGGGGAAAGAGGGTCAGGTTTTCGATCAACCGCTTAATAAGCTTTTTTATTTTATATCTTTTTTTAGAGATATGGCAACACACATTCATGTTTCTAAAATATGAACATTTGGCTAGTTTATATGCTGTTTGCGAGAATTTTATGTGGATAGTTGACCTATACATATGTCACTTAGTTCCTGCCTTCAAACGCAAATACTAAAACGGTTTTAATGAATGGTTTATCGTTCGGCAAAATATTCCTAGATGTATTAGATTAAATCAAAATGGCGGATTATTGGCGCCAAATTTATAATGTTTTACTTTTTTCCCAAACATATTAACTGGTTTCGTACACAGGTTGGAATGAACGGTTTTAAAAACGATTACAAAACAACAACGTTTTTTTATAGTAAGCGACCTGGTCTTTAATTTTTCATACATCTATATACTCTATACAAATAAATAAAATTGGAGTGCCTGTTTGGAATTTCAAATTAATTGCTTTCCACTAAATGCAAATGAAGTAGTAAGTATATACGATACTTATATCAATTTTTTTTTGTTTTTCTGTTTGTTCTGGCTAATCTCTGAAACGACTGCACTGCATAGGTAGCTAACGATATAACGAGTCACTAAGTAATTAGCTTTTTGGACTAACTTCGCCCCGCGGCGTTACTAGCGGTTATTGTCGCACCGCTGGTAACACCGCGGGGTTCAGTTAGTATTTAATATAAATTGAGAATCTTATTTAAACCTACTAAAATGCTTTATTATCATATCGATTGTACAACAACAGTTAAAGTAGTAACACATTAAAAATAAATTTAGTATTTATGACCTTGTAAATTTAGCTGGCAACACTGCCTTTCTTAAGAAATCATCACTTGTATCAAAGGCAGTTTATAATGTACTTGCACCATAAATATGTACAGATTGATGTCGACACGGCGTCAACAACCTTTATGACCTTTTAATAACCCACTTATATGGCGCTATCGGCATAGATTGACCACGGCGGGGGTCGCGGGTTCTATAAAATTTATATATCGGCGTTGGTCAGCGTGCATATGTATTTGTAATTTAAATTTATGTGCACGAAAAAGCTGTTTTGTGCGCCGAATTATATCTATATGAATATTTAAAAAAACTATTCGTTGTTCATCCGCCCACTTTATAAGATTACCTATTATATTCCATTACATTCGTTTTTCTCATAGAATACTAACTGAAATAAATTTAAACAAGTAGCCAACTCAATAAAGTTTATTTAGGGCAATGAAAGCAAGTTTTTAAGCAAATAATTTACCAAATGTAGAAATCTGATTGTTACAAAAGGTTATTTTTCAGATATAGTACTGGCATTTAACAACAACATTAAAAAAATAACGTTCGTAATTCAACATTTAAAAATCACATTAGAACAGTTTGACCCGAACGAGTTCGGGTCACTTCGGCTTAAGTTGCCAAGGTCGGGTCGATGTCAACGTTTCGATCACGAATGGATTCCATTCATTGATGCGTCATCGTTATATTCGAGGAGGGACATCATGCATTTTACTTGAAAAAAAAATTTGCAACTCAGGATTTCGTTCGGACTATACCTTGTATATGTAGTTTATACACTCAAAGTTGCTGGTGTTTAAGAAGTGAGTAAAATTTTAAGACCATTTTTCATTTTTTTTTGTAGCAAATGTATTTGTCGTAAATATGGAACCTGTGTTTCTATCAAAATGGTTTCTTAAATACGCAGTGTTGCCAACTTAAAAATTGAAATTCTTATATTGGTGAGCTAAATTTTACACTTTTCAAGCAATTTTCAATTTTCGAATCCTGGGTCAGACCAAATGTTTGTATGATCTGCAAATATTTGTTCCGGAGTTTGGGTGTTTTCTATGTATAATATGTATGTATTTCAAAAAAATATATATTTATGTATGCATATCAGTTATCTAGTACCCATAATATAAGCTCTGCTTAGTTTGGGACTAGATGGCGTTGTGTCTTAGATGTCCGAAATATTTATTTATTTATTTATTTATTTAATGGCGAGTCAAATTGATGCTAAAAATATTATCTTGTTTTTGGTAAATAACGATACTATAGATAAGAAAGGTCGTCCTGAATCTTTAATTTAAAAACGAAATTGTGTAAGATCTGCAAATTTAGTTTAGTTGGTCGCTTTAAGAAACTGAATTATTTCCTTAGGTCGAATATCTTGTCTTTCTTACTAACATATCACGGTCTACTGCTGTAACCCTAAAGGAGAGCGGACTATCCTGCAACTTTTTCGATTCCATTCATTCATTCCAAAACGTAAATGGCAATGTGACCTTCATTATTCCTTTGAATCTTGAGCTTCTAAATATAAATCTAAACTGACAATCTTAAAGAAGTCCGCAATGATATAAATTTGTTTTTAAATGAGAAGACAAACTGTTCTTTATTTAAATTTCAAAACGTTAATATTAAAAAATCGAATACTTTAAGTTTGTGGAACGAATTGAGCTTTACTTTTTTTTACATCAACTAGGAAGCCAACTTTTTTAAGGATATCAAAAGTAGTTTTTCACATAATACGGTACATTTTGTATCTGTCACACGGTCGGGCGCCAATCCATGTTGTCATTAACAAAAATCATTCTTCTGTTTTAGGCTTTAATTTCACTGCAACAGAGGCGAAATTCGTGAAAATAAGTAACTTAATTGGTTTTCGTTAATGATTGAATCTGCTTTATCTTGACATCTTTGTTTTAATGAATTTAATAATTTATGCTGCACAATAATAAGAAAGGATTATTCATGGAAACTGTGGGATTTTTTTGTGGGACTGTGGGAAGGCGCTCATAGCCCAGTTGCACTCGGTGATTAGAAACAATCATCGAGGGTAAGCAACGATGGCGCGGTCAGTACCTGGATGGGTGACCGCTGGTGGCATGTTACCATGAGCGTCTCCGTGATTCGGAGGTCACGTTAAGCAGTCGGTCCCGGTTCTTATCATACGATAACAGTCGTGAAGCTTAGTTGGAGGCCTTCGGGCGGCTTAAAAACATCCAACGGCAAGATTTACGTAGCCACAACGTATTCTTGCCAGTCCCCAACCCGCACTTGGCCAGCGTGGGGACGTATGGCCTTAACCCTCTCCTGAGAGGAGACCCGAGCCCAGCAGTGGGACATTATGGGTTGTTGTTTGTGGGATTTTTATTTATAATAATTTAACTCGAGATCTCAGCAGATATTGCAATTACATTTTTAATAGAGGTTTATATTTAGTTTTAGACAGGAATCTTGTTAGCCTAGTCATTTAAGCAGCTTTCCACTACGCCAAATGAAACAAATTGTTGTTCTGATTCTGGGAGTTTTTGGATCTGTTTTGTATATGTGTGCAAATTCCTACGCGGCACACTCTCCGCATTAGGAAATACATACTATATCCTGATGTGGGAGTTGTCTTTTTAATAAAAATAAGTAAAATTATAAAATACTCAACTTCGTCAATATCTGTCATCAAGTTACATATAAATTCAAAATCACCGTTAAAAATTCTTTATTTCGATACCACCCACACTCGATGTATTTTGAAAACATAATTTATTATTATTATTTATAGCTTAATATAAGCTCCATAATACTATAATAAAATAAGTAGGTCTATAAAGAGACACTATAAAGGAGGAATAAATTCATATCTTCTTAATTTAGGCCCTTATTCTACGATGGATGACAATGTATCGAACAGAGAATTTGGTTACATATTTCGAATTATATGCGACCTTCGCGACTGAGTGAGTTTCAATATTTTTTAAATATGACATCCCCATTTTGTCCCATGCATCTCTATTGAAATCTTAGGACTGACAGTTATCTATAGAAAAAAAAAACATTATTTTTGTTGTTTGCAACCTTTTCGGGTCAAAAATCAAGCAAATATCAACCGCCCTTATCTCCTCAAAGTTTCTTTAACACTTAAGTAAATTAAAACTATTATTGTGTAACAATGTAGTAATAAAACATACGTTATAAACTTATTTCTATCACGATAGACGCACATTATGGTATTAATAAGGCCATCGACTATAAGTGTACCTTATGTGAAGGCGTATCTGAGATCTCGCGTGGCAATTAAATGTTAATCTAAGATATTGAAAGGTTTAGCAGACGGGCAACATTTAGGCAACAAAAAATAGCTTTGAAATCGTATGCCTGCTACACCAAATGTATTTTTTAACCACCGTGTAGTCATGTTCTATACCATGACCAAGTAAAAACAGGTTTGAAGTGTGTATACGATTACGTATGTAAAGTTTAGGAATTTGTTGTAAAAGAATGTTTGTTCTTTTAATTGAGCGACAAATGTTTAATTATTTTATGGGCAAAATAAAGCCATGATGAACAGCGTAACAAGTTTATAACAGAAAATAAACTACGTAACACATGTTTGACAAATTTTAAGAAATGAAAAGAGTAACCTTTTGAGTACACTCTAAAGCATACAAATTTTAGGAGTATTATAGATAAATATATTGTTTTCTACTACTACTACTACTACTACTACTAAAGTTATGTCTTTAAAATTATAAAAACAGAAGTCGCGCGTACCAAATAAAAGTGCTCTGTGCTAATTCCACTTCATTTAAAATTACCTACCTTTAAAATATTTGCTTTTTTGACAAGTGCGATGCTTCTACAACTAATTAGTTACCCATGTGTAGCTCGTCTATATGGTCGAAAAGCGCGAAGTGAGTCAGGGTCATAGCACTGCACGATACATTAACGTCCTGTGTGTTTAGAGTTCTATCTGTTATATTGTTTAATTTTGTATTAAACTGGAAACTCAATTAAGTATGACTTAATATTACTTAGAGGGCTTTGGTTTCGTTGGTTTTTTACGAAATGACTGATCATAAATATAATAAAAAAAGGACAACTTCAGGCGCTACTGATTTTTCCGTCGTCGCTTGTTATCGTATATCTATTTGCCAGTGAAATTCCTGGCCAAATCGCCGAATTGCCGTAACAAACACACAGGTTAATTTTTTTTACTACATTTTTGGTCTTAATACAGTATCGACTTCCATATGCATTAAGTCAAATTACAAACATACCTACTTCAATTTCATTTATTTGTGTAGATTAGAGAAACAAAACTTATTACAATTGGCTAGTCAAGAAATACCAAAACATTAACTGATCCGAGATCGAATTCCTTCCTATTAATCTTTCCTAGGAAACTTTCTTTTCCACAATTCAGACTTATAGGAACCTTACCGGTCACGCGAATTCGACACTTGGCCAGTTTAAATCTCGATTTCATTTGTAATTGATCACCGCTGCGCCCGCGCACCCGACCGCGTCGAATATTGCGCTCTCTCTATTGTTTTAGCTATCTTTTGATACTGTACCTATCGTAATTTTAATGACATTGCTGTTTAGTGTGTGAGCTTTTACTTTTCATTGATAGGTATCTAGGAATGTGTGGTATTTAAAGGAACTTGATCTTCCTAAGTATCTGTACGCAAACAGATCTTGGCAAAACGACAACATGCCTCTGGACCGAGAAGTCGTTAGTCCGAATTCTTACCATAAGATTGAATCCCTTGGATGCGAGTGGTTTTATATCAGCAAAAGCAGTTATATCTTTTATGATAAAGCAATTATTTTTTAGATCTAAATCTTATTTGTATTTAACGATTTGAAATGTTTTTAGCTATTTTATGAAACAATCAGAATTTGCCCTTTGCACACTTCTAGTTTACTATAAGCTCATAATGTATTCTCAGATACAATATAGTATACAGTTCCTGCATATTTTCTATTTACACTAAGTTTATATTATAATTCTGGAAGTGTTTTTTTCTTTAAATCTCTCAAAACATGGTATTATACCAATATTAAAATATCAGATTCTGTCAAGTCCGTTGTCTGTTAAGGAATTAGACAATGTTTGTTTTACGATGTTGATGTCAGGTAAAATTATTCTGTCCCACTGACAACTACTAGATATAGTTTTCAGTCCCTCTATATTTAGAGGGACTGAAAGCAGCTTTATATTTAAAGCTGCTTATATTATAGGTTAACATGATTTTGTGAAACGCTGTTCTTGTCAGAATAGTTTTAAATCAAAGCTAAAGTTGATAGTTAAAACTGCAATTTCTCAACTACGCAGGTACGCACACTTGCGCAAACGCCTCTAAAATTGTCGTCTAACCGCAGAACTCGATGTATTGCGGAAACCGCATGGTACCGTGATGTAACGATGCGCGCGCGCCGAGAGCTATTATTTTTGGCGCAGAGGACAATGAACTGCTACATAGTGAAAGTCTAAGGCGCCAAGCCGGCTGGAATGTGTGCATCCCTGGCCTATATAGATCTGGAGGGAAATGAATAACAAAAAGAATTAAAAGTGACATATTGAATGTATGAGGGAGTGAAGAGATAACACTACGACGGGGTTCTCAAACTTAAAAAAAATACTTTCTCATAATCATCATTACCTGCCTACCCTCTTTCCATATTCATTAAGGGCCGATGCTTTTAATATTCTTATATTGTTCTTGATTCGAAATCCTCTTTCATGTCTAAATAAATAAATAAAAAATAAATAAAATAAATGTCATTGCGAACTGGTTATGAGTTAATCTTTTATGTGATGACCTGCCTGATGCCAATCGTCCTTAGGAATTTATCATTCGTTCTTTATGGGTTATAAGAGTTAAATCCACGGATAATTACAAAAATCTGCCAAGTGCGTGTTGGGCTCGCGCATGAAGAGTTCCGTACCATTATTTATAAGTTCTAAGCGTCTACTAGTTGACGTTGTCGGTATCGAGCAAAAAAATCACGTTTTTTGAATGGTAGCCCCCTTAAATATTTATTTCATTTTATTTTTCAGTATTTGTTGTAATAGCGGCAAGAGAAAAACATCACCTCTAAAAATTTCAACTGTCTAACTATCACGGTTCATGAGAAAGTCTTAGTAATAGGGTCCCGTTAAACCCTTTGGGTACGGAACCTTAAAAAACACGTAATGTCTACAATTAGGGGTGAATACAGGAATTTATAGATGCTACCATTGTACCGCACAATTGTACACAGTGCTGGCTTTAGTTGGCTTGGTCAGAAATTTGACGACTTCAAATTTGGTCCAAATCTAGTAGAAAGGAAGTTAAAAAAATAATAAAATCCCCGAAGAAGATTTTCCACCCCTGAAGGTTATCGCAATTTAGACCTACCAACGACTACTTTTAAAAAAAAAATATTGTTATTTTTCTACTTCATGTAGAAGTTATGCGATCCGATACAAATGAAGTCATTTGTGTGGTAACTCATGTAGCGATTACAAGCGTGCCGACTGATAAAAGAAAGTTTTATCTGTTACGCTCAGATGTAATCATGTAAGTGATTGTATCGCTGAAGCGAACGGTTGCGCACGCGCCGTACTACCGGACAACGACCGAACTTGTGATGTCATTATATAATTAAATATACGTATATTCTCTACTAAATGATGGGTTGCTAATTTATGATTTATAGAGGGTCTAATATGCAAAATAAGTACATCAATATTGGGCGTTCGATTCTCACTATAGATTCCAAAGATTACGTGTTTTTTTACAACTGGGTAACTTGTGTTGCCACTGTTTGGGGTATGTCTGTCGAGTATCTGTAGGATGCGGGGGTTTGACTTGTAGTATACTCACTGACTTGATTATAAGCGAAAAAGTGGCAGTTTAAAGTCATGTTGACCCGCTCACACGTCTATGATATTTTTCAACCCCTGTTGGACTATTTCTCTAGTCAGGCAGCTCCAATGATTCTACCGATATGCGGTCTTCACTACCACTGTGTTTTAGCCTACTAAAGTGACTCATCTACCATCAGGAAAGCACGGTCTTAGTGTAGTGGTTACTGTATTCATTGCGAATGTAGATAATGCAACCATGCAGCATGGTAACCCACAAACTAATGCAGGCTATGGAGATGCTTTTGCATCATTGTACCTCCAGTCTCGCAGTCACTTAAATGACAGCACGTATTTAGGATGGTGTTCTGAAAGGGTAAACCCGCCCTATCGAGCCGGCCCTTTCGTTCTCAAGTCAGCGTAGTTCCGTGAAAGTACTATCTTATATAATTAAGTGCACGTTAAATGAAAGATGAAACACCCATTTACAGCCCCGTAATACCCAAATACCTGATCTAGATATAAATTGCGGTAACATTACACAATGGACCCTATTATGAAATATAACAAAATAATAAATAGTACATTCACACTCATTGTTTGAAGCACGATGTACCGATAAACTTGATTAACGCAATTATGAGAGCGTAACATAAAATTAACACTTTTCTTTGTTATTATATTATTTGGTAGTCCGTGAGAATTCCTTGGAATTCTTTTGAAGATCCTATTTTGATTGGTTTCCGGAACTACGGCTGTTGTAATTAAACTTCACATTCTTAAGTTTATGCAACGTTGGTACCTATTTTTGTTACGACTGAATTCTTATAATAATACTCTATATTTCGGCCGGCTTGGCTTACTCTGGAGAGAATCCGTACCATGTAATTTCAGATCCCCATATTAATAATGCACAGGCTACAGGCTATATCCCGGGAGAAGCTACCATTTTTCACCTGCCAATCGTCAATCCAAAAATGATTTTGCATAATTTTAAATGTCTAATCTTTTTGGTTTTTAAGTTCGCGGATGTGTTCTGAATAATTGTAAACTAAAAATAAAAAAACCTGAGTGATACAATTTCTTTTCTAGTAAAGTTATATTCGTTATTCATTTGACGCCAACGTTCTGGAGCGATCGCAAACAATGCCTCCGTGTAATTATGCGAATATTGAAATTATATTCAACTGTAGGATCAGATATCTTAGCGATTTAACAGTATACTGCAGACTCAAAGATGTCCCCAAATACAGTTAGTCCTTTCTCCAATAAATACCTGCACCGAGAAAATTGAGACAGTGTTTTCCCACAGGTCGGGTGCTGATAAAACCACGTTCATAGTCAGGAAGGCACGCGTGACCTGACATTTAGCTGCGCTTGCGCCAGTGACGTAACGCAACAGTTTCCCTACCGCGCATCTTCGTAATGTTTGAACACACAGATTTATGGCGGCTATTTACAGTTTACTGAAAAGCGTTGCTCAACCGCAAGATAGTTTAGGATGAAAATTTTACTATGTCAATTTTATTTTAGTAATTTTAGTGATATTTTAAGCTTAACTAATTCACGAACGAGTCTAGTAAATAAGACCTACTAGGTAGTAAGTTGTTATCAAAAGTGTCTATCCAGGGCTATGAAATGTTAATTTTCAATTTGCAAATGAATTGAACTTCGATTTGGATTCCATTTCGAAGAGGAAGTCTTCATTTAGTGTTAAGTGAACTTTAGAAAAACAACCTATGTTGTGTAATCTGTGAAATTCTTTTCAACCCCCGACGCTAAAAGAGGGGGGTTATGAGTTTGAGTTAAGTAGACGTCGTTTTTTCTCTGTTTCTCTGTGTGTCTGTCTGTGAAATCGTAGCTCACAAAGGGATGGACCGAGTTCGAAGCGGTTTTTTTCATTTGAAAGCCAGTATTCTTGCGGGGTTCTTAGCTGTCTCAGCAGTGTAAGAGTGTATCAGCTTTTTTCCAAAGTAATGTAAAGCATTTTTGTCGTATGGAATTACTTAATTAAGTGCTTGCGTTTTTTTTCTTGTTGAATGACAAAGTGCTTGCGTTATTTTTTTTATTTTAGATTGTTGAATGGCATTTCCTTGCATAACTAAAGAAGAACTACTTTTTATCTATATTAAATGTCCTATACTTAAAACAGGGTTTGTGTTTGCCGAACTAACTATTAAAAAACTATTGTTATCTATAGTTCTTTTTAATGAGCTTTAAATGATTTCGATAGCAGCGATATCAATGGCAGTCGAAATAAATTATAATCGCATTTAAATTCTAATTTATCGAGTCTCGTTTAATAAATATAATAAATATAAATCGGCTACGCTGACAGGTGGACCTTTAGCTATAGCACGAACCGCACTGCGCGTGCGCATATCAGTTCACTTAATATATTAGGTGTCATAACGAATTTCCCTTATCACTTCGAAGAAAAAAATTCCCGTGACAAATGATAGCTAGGTCACGCTTATAGTAAAGCTCACGATTTAGAGCGAGATGACGATATGTGGTGAAAACACGTGTGAAAGGGAGACGTGGTAGATTTAAATTAAGAATATCAGAATCGATCTTGATTTGCCGGCCGCTGACAAGTGATTAGTGAAACAAACGGACTCTCATAGGGCTGTCAAGCAGAAGACATGGCTAATAATGATAGACGTAATACATCGTGGCTCCTCCTATCTCTTGTAAAGGTTACAGAGAGGTGATGTATTTTTTGTTTATTCAACGTACGTACGTTTGGCAAATATACTATAACGATTATGCGAATTGAAAGTTTGAAATAAAAGCTTAGAAATTATAACTCGCTAAGTTATCAAACGTGTACTTGATGTAAGAAATAGTTACTGAAAGTATTCAACATCATACTACGACCCGTAGTTGCAAAATAGCCGATATGACACGCAAGTTAGGCGTGTGTTGCGTCCAATCAATCAATCAACCTATTGTAGTTCACTACTAACTGAAACCTTTCCCACCGGAAGTCATAGACAGTCCTACACCTCCCGTACCTTATATACACCAGTTCCTTAGGCCATCTATCTGGAGAGCGCCTTACTATAAATCAAACAAGGATTAACTGATTTGCGGTGTCCATTCTAGACATTTTTGACTCAACGCTCTTTGGTAAACCAACAAATGAGACCAACCTATTACAATTTCAATATGCTGGTTCTTATTTTAGATGATATCATTATAATTTTAAGTAAGACAAGGTTATTAATATTTTCTAAATTATTATTAATATTTTATATATTATGTGTATAATCCAGAGCTTGTTTGCGAGTCCAGGACAGCCCTACAGAGACAATGGTAGGTGTGGCCTATCAAGAAAGCGGTCGTTCAATGTCGTGCGATACTTGATACGTGCCAGTAAACTGACATTGAAATATAACGTGGCAATTGTTAGCTTTGCTCTGTTTGTGGTTGATGAATACTTAAGCTGGATGTACACTAGGTCAGCACGCGTCGATATGTTTCCCAGCAAAACTCTCAGATATCACCTCATTGTAATACCTTTGTCACCAACACATACAGACACAGAGAGTTCGAAGGAGACGAGTTTGGGGTTCTGTTAAACTCACTCACTCTCTGAAAATCGATGAGATAACTACTTCATGATCAACAACAGCCTCTGTAGTATTGGACTTGAAGCGAATTTTCAATATATAATAGATACATTGACAGGTTTTCGAAAAGTTCACTAATAGGACTTCGCCACAATAAATACCTACTTAACCACAATCATGTAATTGAGCTTAAAGTTACAACCTTTCGAGACATAGCCGGTCAAATTCCAACCAAAGCTGATAAATTGTTCGCTAAAGAGCTTTGCATAGCAACTATCATCACACACTTTCAAATTTCTCCATCCCTTTCTTCATGCACTATTTCACCTACTCATTAGCAAATTTATATGCTCTTCTTTTTCTAACGTCGCCTTCTTCCTATATGCTAGAAAGAGAGGTTGTGTTATCAAACATCGGTATGCAAGGCGTGTTGGAATGTTATCAGAGATTTTTGGTAATGGAGTTGGAACTTATGTAAGCATATGTAGATGTTTAACTTCATAATGAGCTTTTTAAATGTTAAGTATGCTACTGAAGAAAGTTATTCAGAGAACTGATCTAAATATTTCTGAACATTTTGTCAGTGACGATGTAATTTACCAAAATTAATTCAGTATATTCTACTGGAAGTGAAAATACTTTATTTCACAACGACGTGTAGAGGATAATTTTTTTCGAGTTATTGTACGTATTTATGTATTCTATTATTATATTTCTTAGATAAGCTAATGATTTAAGGGCCTTTAAATGGGTCTTAATTGGTAGAGTGACAATATACGTAAATTATAAAAAAAATATTCCTCAGAAAGAAAGATACTCTATGCTCCATTGTAGGTATTGTATTGCCAGATTCTAATATGGTCGTGTAGGGACCAACTCGGGATTACCTTTTAACACAAAATCAGATTTCAAAACCAGTGGTGGTGATGGAGTAATCGGTGAAGACACAACCAAAACGGTTTTTAAAGAAATTAATGTTACTCTCATTTCACGACTTAATAATTATTTTCACGGGAATTAACGCGATCACTTATTAAAAGGTATTGCATACCTCCGATTTGGCTGACGTTTCGACCAGGTTTTACTGGCCGTGGTCACAGGCTGACAGTCTCAGCGGCGCAGGACCACCGTCTTCAAATCCGCTAAGTAGAAGGTTCTTCGGGCGGGTGGATGACAGCTCTACATAGCTCACGATATCCTTGAATTGAGGAACGCTTGGGAATCTTCTGATAATATGCCTGTTTCAAACTCTCTTATCGATGTTAATCGAATATGTAGCTAAAATTAGTTTTTTTTGTTTGCAGGTAATTTCATTACACGAAAATATATTCATTGGAAAATGACAGATAGCTGAACCATAGAGGTAACAATAATTACGACTGTCGCATCTTCTATTTTATTTGCTGCATACTTGTATTTGAAAACACTTGTACGTCATTGAATTGTATAAACTGTTAAACAAATCCTGCCTGTTGCAATTGAGCTCAGTGTTATGGGTTCGAACCTCACATGAACAACGTTTGATCCACGAATTGATGTTCTGAGTCTGGTTGTTCTTTGTAGATATTAAATAAATACATATAAACTCTCGTGCCAATGTATACATTTTTAGTGCGAGACGTGTTTTTCTTGTTGGCAACCATAATTTAAGAAATGGTTAGTTAGAAAATAAACCGTACTATGCCGCATAACCATCAAGGCTCCATCTCCTTAATAACCAACTGGGATTCTTTATAAGATTTAAAAAAAAAAACCTTGCTATTAAAGGAAGCTTTATTATCCCTGACCTTACTCACTAATTTCATTATTATGCCCACGAACGTGCTAGGCTTATGGACTAGGCATTGTGAAGAGCTCTTAGTTAAGATCTATTAATCACAACTATTTCTTAAGTATGTCGTACCAGTGACATAATATTTATGTAAGGATGCGTCAGAGCAAGGCCACGCGCATGCGCTTTGTATGCCATTAGGATAAACATCTTGTTTTTTAAAATCATAGGACAAAGTTTAATGTGTAATTAACTATGATAGTATATGAAGAGACGGTCAATAACAATAGTCTAGAGGCAGGTTTCAATCATTTAGATATTGTTTTTGTCTGTTGTATTCATCATATAAAATACTGTCATCTATTGTATGGCAAAGTGTTTTTAAACTGATCATCTGCGAAGCGGCAGCCTACAGGTCTTATTTATTTATTTATTTATAACTTTATGCACTTTAGTACATCGGCAAACTTAATGCCCAGGGCATCCTCTACCGGTCAACCTTAGGGTGGTGTAGAAAACCTGTGAGGTAGGCGTGCATAGGTTTTGTACTTAACTATTTCAAAATATAAATTACACAGCATTATATATATATAGATATATATGCAAATATATAAATCTTATCACCTTTTCTTTTTTTTTTTTTTGACGTGGTGGAATGCCGTTACGCACTTCGCTCCCCCCCTACGGGTACAGGGGGTTCGCGTTGTGTGGGACTCCTGACTGACACCAGCCAGACTACCCACTAAACCACTAAACACTAAACCTACCTTTTCCTAATTTTTATTGGGGTCGATGCAATAAATTTTCTTCTTCTACTCTCCTCTATCACTCATCAATTCCCTTTTAGTTGCCTTTCTGGCTATATCCTCTTTTACCCTTTTTTAAGTAGTCCGTCCGTTTGGTCATCATTCACACTTATATTTGCCAATTTCCATACTTATTTTTTTTTCATTAAATTTGGTATAAATCTATGCATTACATAAAAAATCTTACCGTTTGTACAACCAGTTGATCCTCAATTTTTTATCCAGTAGTGCTACTTGCAGGCTTCCCTAGAATGTATTATTTCGACTACCTACATTGAAGTTTTTGAGTCATACCATAGGTCGTACTCTAAGTGCCATTGTCTTGCTTACCACGTAATATATGGTAACAGTACACCCCACCCACGTGGTCAAAGATAAATTAGGCTCGCCAATTACGTACATTATTTGTGCAATTAAGTGCAATTGTTTCATTTATTCACTGTTATTTGTTGCAACCCGGTATCTTCACGGCCGATCGCCATTTGTGGATAGTCAGGGGTAAATGGTATTTACAATCCGATGCATTGGAACTAATTGTAGGAGTATGTGTGGGTTTTATAGATCGTTTTGTACTTGAGTATGTGACTACAAAAGGCAGTTAAAAAGATTTAATTGGATGCCTTTTATGACTGATTTTTATGGCTTAAGAGTGATACCTACTGATGTTGAGAGGTTAAATGTGTCTGAATAATAATGATTTCACATATCTGACACACGACAGTTTTATTCCAAATCAGGCAGAGCTTATGCTATGGGAATTAGTCTGCTGATAAACATACTTCAATATATATTTTTTTAACATGTCCATATTGTTGAATACACATTATATGTAACCCTACAATGTGGTCCGATGACCTGGCAAAAGTTATGGAAAGTCGTTGTTGTAGCTTAGGACTGGATGTTGTAGAGTCTTTTGTGAGGCTTATGTCCAATAGTGGAGGTTTTTGACGAAGATAATGATGATGGCATAATCGGTGGCGCAGCTTTAGCATAATCCGAGGTCCGCATCGGACCAAATGTTTGTATTATCTGCAAATATTTGTTTCGGAGTTTGGGTGTTTTTTTTTCTATCTATAGTACGTCCGTATTTTCCAAATAAATAAAGTATATATGTAATTATATCAGTTTCTAGCACCCATAATACAAGCTCTGCTTAGTTTGTGTCTAGATGGTGTTGTGTGTTAGATGTCCGAAATTTTGAAAAAAACAGATATAAATTCGCTCCCAGCCCAGTTGCACTCGGTAATTAGAAACAATCACCGAGGGTAAGCAACGACGGCGCGTTCGGTCCCTGGATGGGTAACCGCTGGTGACATGTTATCATGAGCGTCTCCGTGATTCAGAGGTCACGTTAAGCAGTCGGTCCCGGTTGTTATCATACTATAATTGTCGTGAAGCTTAGATGGAGGCCTTTGGGCGGCTTAAAAACATCCAACGGCAAGATTGTACGTAGCCAACCCGCACTTGGCCAGCGTGGGGACGTATGGCCTTAACCCTCTCTTGAGATGAGACCCTGAGCCTAGCAGTGAGATATCGTGGACTGTTGATGATGATATAAATTAAACTACATCCAAACACAAAAGAAATGGTCGTATTCATCACACAATTATTGCTCCTGAGTAGGAATTAACACTATGATTTCTGGGTTAGCGTTTTATCGCGAGTTTTCTGGCCTATCCGGCTGGTGTATCTGTAAATGATGGCCACAGTGCGCTAACACCGCTAAGTTTATTAGGTGCATAATACTGCCTTATCTTAATCTTGGTAATACCTTTGATGTGCAATATAAAGTTATATTATTGTAATCAACAAAATAACATAGGGTGTGTGATCTATTAAATTATACCTACTTAGTTTCCACACCAGCTGGTTGATACAGCAAGGAAATCTATGTAATCACGGTGGTACTGGGTATAATTTTGCACATTTCAATTTAATACGGTCGAAGGAATGTAGATAACTATTTGTAAGATTAGCTAAGCCGACTCTTTAAACAACTTGACTTTCTATAAACGTAAATGGTAATAGAGAACTAATGTATGGTATGCCGTCTCTCAACACTAAGTCACTTGGTCAAATCAAAATATCAGCCCATGCTACAAGAGAAGATGGTGGAAGGTGATGTGATCATGCCTGGCTTCTAGATTATTTTTGTTTTTTTAATAATCTTGTGTCCATGTATTTATTGGTGGTCAACTCACACATTCATTGCGAATGCAGAGAATGCAACAATGCAGCATGGTGACCCACACCATACCGGTCTAGTTATGCTTGTGCACCATTGGGCCTACGGTCTCGCACTCACCAACGAAACACGACATGAACACAGTCATTTCACCGTGGTCTTCTGTGCGAGGGTAGTAGCACCCTAGTTGAGCCGGGCCAACCGTACTGAAAGCAGCGTGACTCTACTACCTTTGATCTTAGACTTTTAAGTGCTTCTGCTAACCCTCCATCTTTGTTTAACCCTAAAATATTCCAAAGGAATTCTTTGAGATCTTTGAATACGTTCTGAATGGTAATGCCCTTGTGTATGCCAATATAATTGTCAATAACCCCATATAATTTAGATTCTTTATGAACGCTCAATTGTACGCTGAATAAATAACTCCTTTCAATGATCGGAATTTATTTTTGCGAACGTATAATAAAGGAATACGATATCTCGAGATGAATCGATTCAAATCGGAATAATCGAATGGTTATTAATAATGAGGATTTTAATATACCTTGGCGGTTCTTTTGAATGTTTAGAAATGAATGATCGTGTTTTAATAATACCCCTCTTTATTATTATTTTTAGTGGTATTGCAAAATAAGTTGCTAAAAATATCAGCAATTACTGTGGCAGACCCATACTTTAGCACATATATGTGAACCTCACAAAAATATATGCAATTAATTATTTATTTCACAAAGGTTCCCGGAGGCCCAAACGCCCTTCTTCTTTGGAGGGATCCACGAGAAGGCAACTAACGTGTTTCTTAAGTTGCAAGTGTCCACTTATCATTAAAGGACAAGTAGCATATTTTTTCTCAAAAACTTAAAATCGGTTTTTTCCGCGTGTATGTACTTTATCACGGTATGTTTTAACCTATCTCCTTGATCTAGAATCAAAATATCTCCATTCGAAATTTCAATAAATTCGGAGCAACGATTTACCCATGAAAACGTAACATAAAGACAGTTTTACTTTCGATTTCATAATCGTAAAGATATGCACTCAAACTGCAAAGCTTAAAACTTATTAGGTGGTAAAGCTTTTTACAAATTTTGAATAACATTATGTAAAGATCAATGATCTAATCAAGAATATGGACTGTAAAGAAAAGCTAAGATAAGGTATTTTCCCAAGCCCGGTACAGTGTTGGGGTCGAGCTGTAAGTTCACGTGGATGAGGCAAATTGCCATGTGTACATACAACTCTCGCTTGACCTTTGCTACTAATGATGATACAAAGGTAAGGTTGGTATACTTCTCCAAGAATATTTAAACTTCTGTATCAATACTTAAAAGATTGATTGCAAGCACATCGAAGTGATTTAATTGGTCAATTTGCCGATTCCTAATTTGTGTGGTCCACAAATGTCGTGCTGTGACTGAGTGTTTTCTTCATGAATGTTTATCAAGTGCCCCGCGACACGGGATTTTATAACTAATGCAGGAGTAGTCTTTTAAAAACAGCTTCAACTGTTTATTCTGCTGCTGGTTGGCGCTTCAATCTGATTTTTTTTGACAAGTTTTTTATAATTTATGTCAAGATTTTCTTTCAAGATCCTGAATTCCAATCTGTCATTTCTCTCTTTAATAGATACATCTAACAAATGAGTTATTCTCCGACAGACATCATCACCCGTTTTAACAGAACAGAGAGACTAAAGTTTAGCAGACGATTGTGTTACATAAAACTATACGATCATAATTACTAAACTAATATCTATTTCGCCAAATTTCAACTCCTTACCCAATTCGACAGACATTCAAAATCTTTAATGACATACCTGCGCAAGCGCGACTGATTTTTACTGCACGTCATCGCACATCCTTCTCATTCATTTGAGAATTAATCATAATTGACCTCTTTGAACTTTGCCTAAAGGTTGATTTTCCTCTGTTTCAAGAGATTAAGTAGATATTGTGCAAGTACTTTGACCTCGGCGTCTTTTAGAAATAAATCAGTTGCTAAAGTTTTATAATATTGCAGTTTAAGCTGATTCAGACTACCACGAATAAGGTAAAAAGTCAATTCTTTGAAAACATTCGACTTGAGTTGGATTTAAGGTATCCATTTGGTAATCGAATTAGTGTAATAATATTTTGTAGATTAAAAGTTATCCCCAATCATGATGACATCGATCTTGTACGTTATTGGTAAAATTCTTGAAACAAATTAAATTTTCCTTACGTTTTCAAAATTTGATGTCAATTTTAACTGCAGCCACAGTCGCACCTGTACATAAACCGCCTTTATACGTTACATATTTCTGTTAAAATATTTTAAGATGTAACATTTTAATGATGTTTACACACTTTCCGAGAAATTGTCGTCCTGTGCCAGATAGGGTAGGGTAGCATTACACCCTAACATGCACATATATTCGGTTCCCAGTGCGATTATTTGCTATTCGCACAGGAGATGGGAAAGTTTGCTATCTCAGTCCAAGTTTGCAAGGTCCAAAATTACTGTAGTAAAGTTATAAACTTATAAATTACAATACCTTGCTCCCTGCCCCCAGTCCCTCGGTAGCCCAATAAAAGATATATGACAGTATTTCAAATATTTCTGGTAACATATCGCCTTTGAGCAATATAGAAACAGGTATGTAAGCATTCTTACACTTTTTAGTTTTTATATTACACAATAAAGACTTAAGCAATCCTCAATCATTACCAATCAAGTGAAAAAATTTTAAAATACCCACACACAGCTGCCGTTAAGGCAATTAAAACAAATACAAAAGCTGTGCAACTACTACACATTGCTACCATTCATAAGTTTTTACACGTAGGCGATTCAGAATCGATTCAATCGTTCCAATGAATCAATAATTAATCGCGAGAACTCGATTGTAACCTCAAAATAGTGTCCCACGCTGCACAATGCCAAGTTATCAAGATATTGAGTCATTCGAAATTAGTGTTTAAGCTACTGTCAATAAGGGTCATGTGGATTGTGTTGGTAAAATAGTTATTCTGTCATTATGGGTATGTAATTAACATTTTACCTTGCTCTAAATAACAGGTGTGGGCTTATCTTTAGGCGAGTTGCCATTTACTGTGATTTTAAGGAACTAAAGTTAGTAACACCTTTGGATTATGTCCAAAATAGAACGTTAAACTGTTTTGTTTCGTAATATTTAAGAAAATATATTATGATTGATGGAATTCATATCAATTAAGCAGATTTGCATATTTCGAACTGCAATCATTTTACGAATATATGCATAACTTTGTTAATATAAAAGGTATAGTGACGAATGTTTAATCATTTTTATTAATTAATTATTTTATTTTACAATTTTCTCTAATTTCCTATTACAACACAAATTGAATAAGACGCTAATGTACAACGACAACAAGAATAAAAAAAAGAAAAATAATAAGTTTTTTTCAATAATCATATTAGTTTGTATGCCACAAGTGTGAGTGTGTGCGTGTAAGTATATGTGTACTTGTGTATATGCATGTGCATGATATATATAGTGTAAGTCTTATTAGGTATACTGCTCCTAAGATGAATTGTCATTCGAGCTCCTCTCAAGTGATACTCAAACGTAATCGCACTAATGTACTTCTTTATTTTCCTTCTTAATATATTTCATTCTAAATTCTAATCATGGCAAGCAGTTAGAACTTAGTAGAACGAGTTGGATAATTCGGGCTTTTGCTTTTTAGATTGGTACATCCATAGAAAGGACACTACTTCTCTGGATCACGACCATTGATATTCTGTTAATCAATGTGCACTTAATACTCTCATTACACTTCCTATAATCAACGCTTTTGATCAAAACCACACCTTTAGTTATGGAACTTTGAGTTCAAACTTGCCAATCAAACAAAATTCTTATATAATTTTCAATATTCTGACACAATGCAACTGCAATTTATTCTCGCACTGCTCATTCTACATAATATACATACATACTAAGGTCATTTATGTCAAGGCGATGACAACTCGATTGATTTTAAATCGATTGATATACAGGTTTGAGGTACAGGAAATTTGATTGCTTTCTGATACCAAGCAAAATTACTGTCAAGTTTATGAGGCTCGTAAAACACATAAACTTTAGTGGCTAAGTTCGATTCTGCAAAAAAATATTCCCGAAAATATTAATAATTCAGCCAAATCTTAAAAATCCAGTAATAGGGAAACCCAAAGGTATCTACACGTGGTCAGTACGAAACCAATTCACGTTATACATATCCATAGTAATACTAAAATTCGAAAGTAAATATGTATCTTTTACGCTTTCACGGCTAAACTGCTGCACTGATTTCAATAAAATTTTCAATGGAGGTATGTTGATTCATGAGGAAGGATATAGAATAGGCTACTCGCGACAAGCGAGATACAAGCGAACGGAGCCGCGGGCAAAAACTATTAAATACATAAAATTCTTTAGTTCGTTCATGTACGCTTCAACAACTCAAAAAGTTCTGAACCAATTACGATTAAGTTTTGACGCTATATATTTTATTTTTCACGTCTGTTTTTTTCTTATTTCTCATCAATCCACACACAATGCTCTACAACAAAATGCAATAGGGCAAAACACCTACCTGTTTATATTTATTGAAACCAACAAATAATCAAGTCAAATGTTAACTGACGCCTCGGTGGCGCAGTGGTAGCGTACGCGACTGCTGTCCATGAGGTCTCGGGTTCGAATCCTGGGTCGGACCAAATGTTTGTATGATCTGCAAATATTTGTTTCAGAGTTTGGGTGTTTTCTATGTATAATATGTATGTATTTACAAAAAAAAAGTATTAATGTATTCATATCAGTTGTCTAGTACCCATAATACAAGCTCTGCTTAGTTTGGGATTAGATGGCGTTGTGTGTTAGATGTCCAAAATATTTATTATTTATTTATTTATTTATTTATTTATTATTATTATGAATATCAAGGCAATGCTATAAAATTATACGTAATTATAATTGATCGCAATTTAAAAAGTATGAATTTTCAAGTTGACAAAATTCCCACGGCAACATGTAACGGAAATCTATGCACCACAAGGTGTCCTTAACCTATGCGAATCAATTAACTTGTCGTGACACTTCACGTCAAAGTGTTTTTGTATTAAACTTTTTCCCTCTGGTTCGCTCTCTTTACTGTACATTTTTAAAGATATTGAAGTAAGGAAGTGGTTTTAATTGATATTTATCTATCTTAGGCAACCCAGTAAAAAAACGCATTTAAAAATAGTAAAATTCACTAAGATGATTTGGGAGTTCATTGTCAGCAACAACGTTTATTATATGTATATTGTAAAATAAAGCATTATATAACATATTTGGAAACTTATTCATGAAGTAGGATTTAATGCCCGTTTTGTGCTGTTCTATACTGTTTTTGCCAAGAAAAAGCCTATTCTTTTTCACATCCTCTGACAGCATGCATAAAAAATATAGTGTGGATTACTTAAAAAGTTTAAGCATAAACGCGCTGAAACAGACTTGCATTCGAATAAGTTTTGCATTCGCAATCAAATTTTTGCTTTTTGAATTGGTCTTCTGATTGGACTAAAATTAAGACTGTCGCGATGAATTCGCGAGATTATTATATTACATATTATATTACTTAATAGAAGAGAGGATTATCGATGTAAACGACATTTTTAGATGAAAATTTACCTTTTTCAACATGATTCCAAAGGATTCATAAAATCTCATAATAACAAACACTTTATGTTATTATTAATCAATCATAAATATTAAAAGAGAAAGTATCAATTTACTGTATTAGTCGTTAATAATAAACAGCTGTATCAGTCCGAAGATCTATAACAAAATTACATACACGACCAAGGTTCAGACTTCATCGATCTTAGAGAAAATCAATTTCCTGCAGACGTGCTGCTAAGGAACACTTTCTCATGCGGTGTTGGGATAAATTGCTTAAGTCTGCTATCAGTGGTGATCTAGACGTTCGGTTTCATAAGTACATTTAGCAAGGAATTCCATAAACGACTTCCATCATGATATTTTTACCGACGTTCTTCGTTTTTGAGCAAAACTTTTGGTACTTTTGAGACTTTTCAGTAGTATTAGGATTAATTGTATTTAAAAAGCAATGCATTCTTTTGAGAATATAGGAATATGTTAAGGAAGGGAATTTTGACACTAGAATAAAGTATGATAGATCGTATAGACAGAAACTTTAAAAACAGTGACGAACGCATAAATCTCGTGTATGCTAAAGTAATCCTGTCTGTTTATTTGGCTTGGGGTAGTAAATGTTTTAAGCAAATTTAGGGAACGACAAATAAACAGGTTTAAAAAAATAAAAGTGGTGAACAAACGTGAGTTCGATGTAATTCAAAACACACCTTCCTACTTACATCGTAATGACGCAGATGCAATTCTCTCTAACACGAATACACTCACGCACAGACGAACCATGAATTTTGAGATTCCCAAACACCAAATTCGGCGACATCTTCTTACCGTGGCATATTTTTATTCATGGATTCCAGCTTCCCTTTCTGTATCTTTTCATTCCTTATATGGACAGTTTTTTGTAGATGCGCACGCGACGACATGAGGGCAAGTGAACGATTAAAATTACTCCATTTTGTTGTACGATTTAAGTCGTAAGACACTGGGTTCGTATTTTTTCATGAATTTTTATCGTCAATTTTGGCATTTTGGAGCGTATGTCATCAGTTTTGGAGCGTCAGCCATCTTTTATTAATCGATTGCGCAATGTAACATATTCGCTTGTTTTTTGTTTCATTCCGTATGGACATCGTATATGGAGTAATGTAATTCGACATTTTAATGTCAGGA
Organism: Hyphantria cunea; assembly: GCA_003709505.1. NCBI lineage: Eukaryota > Metazoa > Arthropoda > Insecta > Lepidoptera > Erebidae > Hyphantria > Hyphantria cunea. The sequence goes on from PKRV01000477.1 coordinate 358,774, forward strand.
TTGCATCATGGACCTGTTCTCACCTGATGTAAAGGTTACCGAATTGGATCTGAAAAGAATTTTTTTTTGCCTAATTTGTGAAGTCTAATAGAACAGTTTTACTAAGGTTATTAAAACTCTGTTTAATTTATTTATTTAACGATCCTGTTGGTCTCACAGTTAGGGTCCCAGCTGGGAAAGCCAGAAGTCATGAAATCGCTTCCAATAAAGGACAACTACTTTGTGTTATATAAACGAAAGGAAAGTAAATAACGTAATAAATGGAATGAAGTAAATGCGTGAATTGACGAATTCACGTATTTTATTTTTATTTCATGTATAAATATCTACCTAAATACTTAATGGCATAGAAAGTCACAAAATATTCATAAGAACATAAAATTCAAATTAGACGACAAAGGGCCAACACAAAAAGCGACTTTCTTGTACCACTACATATTTGAAAAGGTAATTTGCATTCCCTCAACTCGCTCTGTAAATCTCAGCACTTTCTTAAACAAACATGGGTTTCATTACAAAACCAAATGCAGTTTATCTAGGCTTTGTAAATTTTAAAGAGAAAACAATAGATAGGTAACGCTTTTACATTTCTCTAAATCAAATAGCTCGAAAGACCAAACGGGGCTTGTGTTATGAGAGGGCCTGTCGCCGCGCATGCGCCGGCCGCTAGCTTTATTTATTACTGCGCTGGCGCACCTCAAACGATTTATTGCGATTAGAACACTCTTTGTAGTAGCTGTGATTCAGACTGTTCAGATGTTTTGTGTTCTAGTTGAAAGTTATTTATTCAATGCAGTATAGCAATTTTATTTATAAATATTATGTAAGTATAGAAAATAAGTGGAAAAGTCGGGATGTTTAATTAGCACAAAGATAGGTATTCCAAACCATTCTTCCACCCTAATTTGACAAGGGGTTTTACACACACAACAAGCGGCAACACGTTAACCAATGTGTTGCCGCTCATTGCAGAAAAACCCTCGTGAGTTGCAGGTGTCCAAATCAGCAAAAGTGACTTACAATCAGGAGATCCTGACCCGACCTTGACCCTGACGTCTGTTTGTTTGCTCCCTCTCCCCTATTCCATACAATAGTGAACTATTTAAAGACTACACTAGAAAATACACGGTAGTTAATACCTTTAAGTAATTTGCTTCCAGTTCCGCGTACAGTATCTAACAAGCAAAACCACACACGCAAGGTACTTTGAAATTATTTATTAACAAAACCAGTGCTTAGATATTAGTCCTACACTGTAAGGATTTATAGTCTAGCTTGTTCTCGGCTCTCAACGGGCTCGTAATTCTGTTTTGTATTTCATATTACTTAATGTTTGCTAGCCTTTTCAGAATGGAAGGATCGTCGCTGTTGCCGCTTCCTTATTTGTTTATTCACAGTCGAGAACTAAATATGTGCTGTACCTAATCCAATTAGAATATCTATTATATATAATTGTCATGTTGTTACTCTCGATGAACTCCGAAACTACCTTACCGATTCTAACCGTTTCTCAGGAACGTAGGTCTACTGTCCCTTGGAGCTGTCAAAAATTAAACTTGTAAGCCAACGCAATTAAAAGATACAGCCGTTTATGTTTCAAATTTTCGAAATCGCAAGGGAATTAAAATCTGCTGGATACTTCCCGTGAACTCAGAATCTTGAAATTTGGTACGACGCAACGTCTTAAAGAACAGATAAAGGAAAATTGCGGAAAGCATAAATTTTTAGGTACATCATATAATATACCTACAACTAACTCACTCTTGAACGGTTTTTTATGGAATAGCGGACAAACGAGCAGACTTATCGCCTGATGGTAAGCGATTACCGCCGCCCATGGACACCCGTAGCACCACAGGCGTACAGTGCGTTTGGTGCGTTTGCCGGCCTTGGGGGAGGGGGATGAGGGAAAGGGTTGGATTATGGGCCTCCGGTATCCTCACTCACTCGGTGAAACACAGCGCAGGCGCTGTTTCACACCGGTTTTCTGTGAAGCCGTGGTATCACTCCGGTCGAGCCAGCCCATGCATGCCGAAGCGTGGCTCTCCCACATTAGTTTTCTTAAAAAATGTTTTGCTGGCGGGCAAGTTCGGAAAGTTAAATTCAGTGACGCATACAAAGTTGCATGAGTTAGCCAGTACAATGTATTTATCGAAATTTGTTTTGTGTTTTGTATTCCGAAATTTAAATAATGATCAATTTTACTTTATTCTGTAATTTTTATAAATGCAATTAAGGCTTTGATCATCAAATTTAGACTGCACGGTTGGCCACCGGTCGCCACGCCGCTAACTACTACGCCGAGTGTTGTGGGTTCAAATCCCACATAGGACAACACTTTGTGAGATCCAGAAATTTCAATTCTGAGTCTGGTTGTTCTTTGTGTCTATTTCATATATGTCTGTTATATACACAATGCGGGAGTTCTCTATAAAAAAAATGTTTTGACTCCTCTGTTTAGCTGAATAATTAAAAAATATTTTGCAGTAGATAATAATAACTCAAGTGATCGTATCAAAGTGTTATTCGTGTTTTTAGAAACTCACTATTTAATCGTGATTCGATCAGTTTTTTCATGGATCAGCCTTTCGCGAACCATTTGTGAAAAGTAGCCTTCTTCGAAAGAACTTGATACGAATGGAACTTAATAATTAATCTTCAGATTACATATTACTGTAGGAGTAAAATAAGAATTTTATGGAATCTACTGTTTCCACGATTTCACCAAAGAGTGGTGAAATCATGGAAATATTTACACAACTGTATTGAAATTAGCGCATTCAAATATAAAGACAAATACAACCTTTTCCTATTAAAAATTAAATTTGAATGCCCATTATAGAATAAATACGAGAGAATTAGATGTACGAACTGATCCAGTCACCAATTAGATACGCATTCTAAGGCTATTGACATTGACCTCTCATTTCCGTGGCCCGAGGCTTCACTTTCACAAAGCCTACCTCTCAACACAAGAACCATTCCTAGGCCAAAGCAAACATCTTGTTGTACTTTGAACTTGTTGAATTCCGTCAGTTTCGTGTCAAAAGTATCAAATATCATTTAGAGAAAGTTGTAAAACTAACACAGATTGTCGCGACAGTCTTGATAAAATATGGAGTTAATCTTTCCTATTTACTATATACTGACCATTCCCAACTATTCCATTCGAATCCATAAAGACTACTCCGTCTATAATTGTGGAAACGTGCTGAATTTTGTCTGTGAAGTAAGTCTAGTTATCAAAGAGAAATTATCTCGCACAAACAGTGATGTGATGTATGCCTTGTGTATTGTGTATTACGTCCCAGTATATTATTTAATTATTTTAAACTTTTTGCACATGACGCATAAAAGTGGACTTAATAACATGAGGCAATCTCTACCAGTTAACCTTCAGGTGATACAGAAATATGATAATCTTCTATAAGTATATATAATCTTATATTAACATTCAGAGTTAATCAATTTAGAGTTTAGAGTAATGAAATGTAAACCAAAACCTACCTAAATTTTCAATTCTCTAGAAAAGGAAATTTTAAGGAGTTTGGAACAAACGTCACTCAAACTACTTGTAAAAAATATACCATCATACATAATATACATAATATACCTACATAAAAAACACCCAAACTTCGAAACAAATATTTGCAAATCATACAAACTTTTGGTCTGTCTGTGAATCAAACCCAAAACCTTGAGGGTCTCGGGTTTGATGCACAGCAGTCGCATACGCTACTAATGCGCCACCGAGGCAGTCAAGGAACAGTTTGGGAACTGTGGTATCAAATAAGCATACACAGGTGGACACGTTAAACTTCTTATACCTTATTTTTGCGGAAGGATTTAAAAAGAAAATATATGACAGTCTTCAACTAAACAAACGTATGCTTTGTATATGAATAAGCCTATGTAAAACATATATCGATATATGCAAACAAGTAAAAGCTTAGTGTGTTTAATTTCCCTCACTGATTCCAGAATAATTAAAATATCGTAAAAGCTTGTATGCGCCTGCGCACGCTAACAACATTTGTAATTTAACAGCAATAAAGCCCTTGCTCTTTTCAATTAAACTTTTTGCGGGATTTAATGAGAATATACAGTGACTTAAAGTTCTTTTATAATACACTACCGACCCGGCCCGGCATTGGATTTCCTGTACTATAATATCCATGTTGTACACATATAAACTTTCCTCTCGAATTACTCCCTTTATTCAAAGCGTTGTTTTCTATGGAGAGATCCAGTCCAGCAGTAACTGTAAATGTATTTGCTTAGCAACGAGTACCTTCAGGCCGTGGTTTCGCTCCGGTCGGGACAGGAACATTTTTATGCCTCAGTAAATATATAAATAGAAACTTAGACGTATAGACGAAATGCAATCGAAATGGTTTCTGTATTGCCCCCTTAACCAATATGCAAGTGTTTCACGTTTGAATGTCTTTCTACAATCACTAACGTCTGCATTCTCTTATATTATCAATATATATAATAAAATCGAACTTGTCGCTGTCTCTCTGGAATCTCTGGATATCTGGAAGATATATAAGAAAAACTGTTATACGGGGCTTGATGAATGCGATAGAACCTAAAACAATAATTTTTAGAAATTAGAAAAGAAAGAAACGGAAGTCTGAAGTCATTCCCATACATTTGTTAGTTTTCTAATAACCTAACCGTTTGTAAACGTCAAAAGCGCAATCAGCAAACCAGTTTGTTTTCTATCGAAATCAAACAATCGAGAAAAACTCGAAGACCAATTCAAATATTTATATTTTATATCATTTTCGTCCAAGCAATTGCGGGAAACACCACAGGAATTGACCAGATTATTTAAAAGAAGTACTTATTAAGAAAATAATACGACCTTTTACGATATTTAGCCTTCACAACCATTCCAAACAGTAAAGAATAATAGCAGTATTTGTCATTGTCAAATTATTAGAAATTACGATTATACTCATAACTTGATGAAGTAGAATTTACATTAGTATATTTTAGGAGGATATTGTTTGTAAGCCAATTTTATTTATTAACTTAGACCCTAAAATGGATTCAGAAACAGCTATTGTTCAAAAACCAATATCAATGTTATTCGAAACTGGTAGCCTAGCCAGCTCAGAAGATCCACCCATGGAAGAATGGTCTTCACTAGAAATGGCGTTCGAAGAAAAAAACCCCAAACGTATTCTTGAAGAAGAAGGTTTATATGATCCAGGAACACCAGACATCTGCACAAAATACATCGCACTGTCCTCCAGCTCCGTTACTAGGCATGTGTATTATCTCTACCCGGGTATTGTCGATCCTGGAATATTATCGGCCTTGTTGAGCCCTGAGGATCCCACTATTTATGCTGATGATGGTCGAGACCTTTACTTGGCTATTTGCAAAGAAATGAACCAATTCGTTGTAAGAAGTTTTCATAAAGGATTATTGGACGAATGCATTAACTTAAGCTACTACGGTGTTAATCCCAAGGGAGTCAGAGCCATGGCTATGGCTTTAAAATATAACAAAATTGTCAAAACACTCAATTTCACCGATAATTTTCTTAACAACGATGCTTGCTTTCACTTGGGGGAAATGTTTTTATCGAATACGTGGTTGACAGAGCTCAATCTCGCAGGCTGCCGAATCGGACCGTCAGGTATTAGACAATTGCTTGCTAATATGATTAGCAATACAACTCTTGTAACACTTAACCTCAGTAGAAATGAAATAGGCGATACGGGTATGGTGCACTTCGCTAACGCAGTGAGTAGAGGCCTTAACGTGCAGAAAGTAAATTTGAGCCATAATAATATTAGCGGACAAGGAGTACAATTGCTAGTAGAGCCTTTTGAAAGGTACAACAAAATCACTAATTGGGATCTGTCGTGGAATAATCTTTATTCACCTGGTACTAACGCTTTCCTTAATGCATTATCGGAAAGTACTGAAATATTAACGGACATGAACTTATCGTATAACGGTCTCAGGCAACAAACTGGCTGGGGCTTAAAAAGATTACTTACTGTTAGGGATATTCAAAATGTAGATTTAAGCCACAATCTACTGCAAGGCCAAGGTATCAAAGACCTTTGTGGCAGTTTGTCGTCTGCGAAGAAACTGATGTCCTTGAATCTGGCACATAATCCCATGACACCTGCAGACGCCTGTGTTGTTCTCAAGAAGTTGAAGCTAAAGAAAGTGAAAGTCTCTAACGTGAACATGGAGAACGTTAATGTGGACTGTAATTTTTTGCTATTATTAAATGAAGTAAGGGAAATTAGACCTGATATAAATCTGACGTTTGGAAAAGTCATGGGTACCTTTAAACCTGTTGGATCAGATTATAGGCAACTTCTTTTTAAGCGACTAGACTACTTATGCAACAAGCCAAAGAAACATAAGATTGATATTGCATTATTACTTTTACAACTACAGAAGGATAAAGTAAGTTTTATGCTATGCAAAGAATTCTTTTATATGTTGTACCGTGGTGGAGCACCTGTAGATCCTGATCTAATGGAGGATATCTGTAATTTGTTTCCTGGTCCTAAAGCTGATAAGGGAGATAAAACTGTGAGTATAAATGCTTTAGTCGAGTATTCAACTCGGATGTGGCCGGAGAGAAAATTGCCTCCTACGCCCCCACCAGAACCAGAACCGAAACCAAAGACAGAAAAGAAAAAGGGGAAGAAAAAGAAATAAGTATTGCCTAATTATTTATTTAGAATATAATTTTATTATTGCTAATTATTATACTTTTAGGATAATTTGTAGGTATATTTGTTTTCATAAGTATTATAACTTCAACGTATTGTTTGTATTTGTGAATAAAAGAAAATTAATAGATTGTCTATGTTTGTTGAACTTAAAGCATTGCAGTGCAAAGTTTTTGTTTTGAGCACATCATTTGTTCTGTGTCTGCGTATAGTTCATTCATATGTACCTAAATATATAGAAAGAAGTCAAGTCAGAAAATTTGGTTCTTGTATAGCACAGGTTCTGCTTATTTTGAAATCAAACTGCCAAGTGAGATGTGTTTAAAGTATATTTAACATTAAAGTACAGGCCTAAAGTTTTCTTTATAGCATAACAGCAAAGTTATTAAATACGCCTGATTTAGCTTAAAAATGAAGATATTTTAAACTTTACGCGGTAATGACGCTGATTTAGTCTTTTCCCCTACAATTTTATTTATTATGAACAAACTCTCAGTTGGGATTAGCAATGGAGCTCAGGTGTTCTACTCCCAGTAGCTGACAGATGTTGGATCCACAATAAATTTCTTATATATTCAACAATATATCATGGTTAATGCGACATTCCTGGCTACGTTTTAATATGTTGCTCATAAGAACAAATGATCGCACGTGTTGACATGTCGACGAGCTCAATGCATCACAAATTATGTAGTGTAGAGTCAGAACCACTCAAAAGTCATAGTAACAAGGTTCCTGATACATAAATGAACTGATTCCGTGTTAAATATTTCTTAAAATGAAACTAACCCAGCGCATAACAAAATACAACAAATTGCTTTGAGTTTTGCCGCATCGGTTTACACAGAATGCGCCGGCGCACGGTAGCGTGCATCACGCAACCAGAACTTGTACACTTTATTATTATTTATTACTTTCCAATAATCTCCCCATAGATGCGTCGCTTATTATAAAATGTCGCTCAGCGGCATTCCAAGTTATTCCAAATGATTTTTATTGAGATGTTAAAGTCATTCCTGCCAGTTTTGAAATAACATGTGAAGGCAATTAAAATAAGGTTTTTTTGTAACCAGATTTATTCGACACCATTCCGTGTGTACATTTGATTGTCTTAACTAATAACCTAAAGCATTTTATGCTTTTATATTTGAACTAGATATTAGGTAGCATATTAAAAAAGAAGGAATATAATTTTGTATAAATAAACATATAATTTTAATACATATTCCCATTACTATTCTCGTGTGTGAAAGGGATCCTTTTATGGACCTTTTAGTAATGAAGCTTATTTAATAAAAATTATATGATGAATATATAATAATAAAAATGTCCATCTTTGATTCAGGAAAGTTTTAATTAGCGTAAGAACTTTAGTTGTGCGATAAAGAATGCGGAGTCCCTTGGTAGTTTCGCTAGCTTTGACTAGATGGCGCTAAAATAAATAAAAAAAATACCTAACAACCTGTACACAAATATTTCCTTGAAGTTTAGAACATAAACCAGATACACATATTTAGTGGCAACTTTCTTAACATTAAGTATGTTATTATTAATGTCCTGCCAAGATCAATCTCGTCTTATTAATTAGATAATCCAGTTTAGTCGATTAATTTTAATGTAATGTGTACCTATAGTCAATTTTGAGGGAAGGTATTGTTTATTTTTATATTTTATGATTCTTAGACAACTTTGATAAGGGTCAGTTATTATTAAGGTGGAATATCAGTAAGTAGGAGATAGTGTGTAGCAGATTTCTTTTTTGATGCATCTATCGGTTGTAAACGGCGATAATTATTTCCTATAAAAAGTAATATTTTTTCAAAACATGCACATTACATTGGATATTATTCCAGTTATAATGAAACAATAAGGTGATGACTTCCAAATATTTTGAGAGTAAAAATTAAGTGAAAAACAAAATATGATTCATCTATCATCAATATCATATTGTAAAGTTGAATTGTTACTTATATAACAAAGACCTCACACAGTATAAAAATCGTATAACATTGTAAGCTTCTGTGTTATCTATCTATCTATTTAATTAAAAGTTCAAAGGACAAGACCTAGCATATGCAACCTTCGCAATCAATTCAAAAACTGTAAACGTGAGTCTATTTGTCATTGTCAAATTGTAACATACATAATATTAAACTTTCTGATTGATAAAGTAGAATTTATATTAGGTCTTAGCTATTTTAAGGCACTTTTATAAGCTTAAACCGAAAATGGAATCGGAAATAAATATAGTTGAAAAACCAGTTGAATTAGTCTATGAGATAGGAAGCCTAGACAGCTCTGCAGATCCACCTAAGGAAGAATGGTCTTCACTTGAAATGGAGTTTGAAGAAAAAAATCAGAAACGACTTCTGGAACAAAAAGGTTTGTACGATCCAGGAACGCCAGACATCTGCTCAAAATACATAGCACTGTCTTCCAGTTCTATTACAAGACACGTGTATTATCTGTACCCGGCTATTGTCGATCCTGGAATATTATCAGCCCTGTTTGATCCCGAAGTTCCAACCATTCATGCTGATAACGGCCAAGATATCTACTTAGCCGTTTGTAAAGAAATGAAACAATACGTAGTAAGATGTTTTCATAGGGGATTACTGGACGGATACATTGACTTAAGCTACTACGGTGTTAATTCCAATGGAGTGCGAGCTATGTCTATTGCACTGAAATACAATAAAATTGTGCAGAAAATAAATTTCACCGATAATTTTCTTAACAGCGATGCGTGCTTCCATTTGGGTGAAATGCTTGCGACGAATTCATGTTTAACCGAGCTCAATCTCACTGGATGTCGAATCGGATCCTTAGGTTTACAACACTTACTGGATAATATGATAAGTAATAAGACTCTTAAAACTCTTAACTTGAGTAAAAATGAATTAGGTGACGATGGTATGGTGCACTTCGCTGAAGCAGTGTTTAAAGGTCTTAACTTAAAAGAAGTCAACCTGAGCCATAACAGTATCAGCGGACAAGGAGTAGCATTGTTGGTTGAGCCATTCCAAACTTACAACAAAATTACTAACTGGGATCTATCGTGGAATAATCTCTTCGTACCTGGTACGTCCGATTTTCTTAGTGCACTATTGGAAACTACCGAAACATTAACAGATATAAACATATCGTATAATGGTCTCAGGGAACAAGTAGGTTGGGGTTTAAAAAGATTACTTAGGACAGAGGGTATTCTAAATGTAGATTTAAGTCATAATCTACTGCACGGTCAGGCTATCAAAGATGTTTGTGCCAGTTTATCTTTTGCCCAGAAACTGGTATCCTTGAATTTAAGTTACAATCCCATGACTCCTAGGGATGCCTGCTTAATTCTCAAAAAATTGCTGCTAAAAAAAGTTCGAACTTCTAACGTGAATATGGAAAATGTTACGGTAGACCCAAGTTTTCTGGCATTACTAAAGGAAGTAAAGGAAATAAAGCCGGACATAAATATAACGTTTGGTCACGTTATTGGAACTTTTAAAGGGGTAGGACTGGACTATAGGCAAATACTCTTCAAGCGACTTGATTTCTTGTGCAGTAAGTCAAAGACTAATAAGGTAGATATTGCACTAGTATTGTTACAACTACAGAAGGATAATGTTATTTTCATGCTAGCCAAAGAGTTCTTTTATCTGTTGTACCGCGCTGCTGCACCTGTAGATGCTGACCTCATGGATCAAATAAGCAATAGATTCCCTGGGCCTAAAGCTGAAAAGGGGGAGAAAACTGTAAATATTAATGCCCTGGTCGAATTTTCAACTCGAATGTTTCCTGACAGAAAATTGCCTCCTACACCTCCTCCAGAACTGGAACTGGAACTGCCACCACCAAAAAGAAGCAGTGAAATGAAAAAAATTAAAAGCAAGGTATAAAAATGTTATAATTTTGTCTAGAGTATTTCCATAAATGAATACTTAAGAGATGATAAGAATTCGTTTATATGTTTGACTTAAGTGATATTATTAATTTAATTTATTGTAATTGTAGATATTAAATGAATAAAAAAAATTATTCACATTTTTCGTTTTGTTCTTAGTGGTCTACATGTTTAGAAACCAATATAAAGTACCTTGTAACAATACGTAAAGCATTACCAATATCTGACAAAACATTCCTTCCTTTTTATGTCTGAAGTGGTGCCGAATCACAATTCTGCCATATTCCTAATATGTAATTCGAAATATATTTTATTATTCTAATATTTTTATATTTAACAACAGTCAATGCTTCAAACTTATTTACGCATGACATCAAACCTCTTGAAAGAGGGAAATATGAAAATTATGATTAGATAGGGTAATATTAGTTCAATAATGAAGTAAATCAGTTGGACCGTTGATCTAGTAACGAGTATAGTAACCAATAATACTGATAGGACACCTGAACCTAACGAGGACCCGTAGTCGAACTGGTTAAACATAACACCCTAAAACCAAGCCATCTATAAGAAGGAGTGAAGTAATAGCATTTAAGAGAAGTAATGTGGTATTATTATGTAGAGATTGACTTCTAAATTTCGTGCAAGAAAGTAACGTATTGGAGTCGACCTTAGTAAATAATGAGTTTTAAATATTATTTTTAATATTTATTGCATAGAATTTTGGATAACAAAATGTAACCAAGCATGTGCAACCTTAACATCCATTTAAAAAAATAGAAAGACATGTCTAGTTGTCATCGATGTGCCATAAAGTTACACTGATATTTGGTAAAGTAGAATTAGTGTCATAAGATTTTAGAAACCTATCATTTATGAAGTAATTTACTAATTTAAGCTCAATAATGGAATCTGAGGTAGATATGCCCGTAAAAGCAATATCAATAGTCTACGAAGCTGGTAGCTTAGATAGCTCTGAAGAACCACCCTTGGAAGAATGGTCTTCACTTGAAATGGTGTACGAAAAGAAAAACCCTAAACGGGTCCTAGAGGAGGAAGGCTTGTACGATCCAGGAACACCAGAGGTCTGTACAAAGTACATGGCATTGTCCTCCAGCTCTGTTAGGAGACACGTGTATTATCTTTACCCGGGTATTGTTGATCCTGGAATATTATCGGCTCTGTTAAGTCCCGAAGATCAACCTGTTTATGATGATGACGGCCAAGATCTTTACTTAGCCGTTTGTAAAGAAATGAAACAATGCGTTGTACGATGTTTTCATAGAGCATTATTGAACAAAGTCATTAACTTAAGGTACTATTGTATTAATCCCAATGGAGTGAGAGCCATGGCCTTGGCCTTGAAATATAATAATATAGTCCAAAAAATCAATTTCACCGACAATTTTCTCAATATTGATGCATGCTTCCACTTAGGTGAAATGCTTGCGACGAACTTGTGCTTAACGGAGTTGAATCTCACTGGTTGCCGAATCGGACCATTAGGTGTTCGATACTTGTTAGAAAATATGATTAAAAACACGGCTCTTAAAGTTCTTAATTTGAGCAGAAATGAAATAGGTGATGATGGGATGGTGCACTTTGCTAACGCGGTGTTTAAAGGTCTTAACGTAAAGGAAGTCAATTTAAGCCATAACGATATAAGTGGACATGGAATAGCATCGCTTGTTGAGCCATTTCAAACTTACAACAAAATTACTCACTGGGATCTATCGTGGAATAACCTGTATTCAGCTGGTACCTCCGCCTTTCTTAATGCAATATCGGAAACCACCGAAAAGCTAAAGTGTATGAACTTGTCATGGAACGGTCTCGGATCTCGAGTTGGCTGGGGCTTGAAAAGATTACTTACTGTGAAGGATATTCAAAACGTAGACTTAAGCCACAACTTACTGCAAGCCGAAAGTATCAAAGACCTTTGTGCCAGTTTGTTGGCTGCAAAAAATCTGGTGTCTTTAAATCTGGGATATAATCCCATGACCCCCAAGGATGCTTGTCTAGTTCTCACCAAGTTAAAGCTGAAGAAAGTGAAAGTTTCAAATATAAACATGGACAATGTTAATGTGAACCGAATTTTTTTACTGTTACTGAACGAGGTAAAGCAAATAAAGCCCCACATAAATATAACGTATGGTTACGTCATCGCTACCTTCAAAGGTGTAGGACCGGACTATAGACTGCTTCTTTTCAAGCGATTGGACTACTTGTGCAACAAACCAAAGAAACATAAGGTAGACATTGCCTCGGTACTGTTACAGCTACAAAAGGATAAAATTAATTTTATGGTGACCAAAGAGTTTTTCAATATGCTGTACCGTGCTGGTGCGCCTGTGGACCCTGACCTTATCGATGAAATAAGCAATAAGTTCCCTGGTCCTAAAGCCGGTAAAGGAGACAAAACTGTAAATATTAATGCACTAATTGAATATTCGACTCGAATGTTTCCTGAGAGGAAGTTGCCTCCGACACCTCCTCCAGAACAGGCACCAATGCCACCGCCCCCGCCACTGCCACCAAAAGCCAAAGGACAACTAAAAGGCAAAAAATAGAGATCCCGGACTGCTGTTTTCGGTTTTTGAAATATAATTAGATACATAAAATAATATATTTTTAGTAGTTTTAGTTTAAAACATTTTGAATAAGTTTTATTGCTAATCTAATGTACTCGTATTGTATACAATAAAAAATGATACATATTTCTTATTCTTCTTCTTCTCTTCTCTTCTCTTTTCTATTTCTGTGTTTAAATTTTTGTTATATTGAAGAAGCTATATTTGAAGGCCTGCAAGTCTAAGAGCCGGTGAAAATCGACTTACACCCATCTGACAACCAGATAAGACGCTTTTAAAAAATATATTTAGTGAACATCCCTACGATAGTTTCCCTATCACAAAGTCGTTAAGACATTTTTTTAAATATTTTTTTCCCATGCAGCCTTTTACCATTGGATTACTTATTAAATAACCTTTATTTTGTATTTCGGTGTATTTACGTATATTGATTTAACTGTTCAAACCTGTTGCCACGAAATTATATAGAAGTAAGTAATCAAGCCTACTTAGACATATTCTCTATAAAGAAAATTAACATTTGGGACTTAATTTAGTTGGTTATCAATAGAGCGAAAAGGGTGAAAACAATGTGTAAAAATTAATCTAATTTTGTAAATAGTCATGACAGTTTTGCGATAGGCAAGTCATCATAGATTGTTCATTAATTAATACAATATCAAATAATGTTTCTTTTATCTCTTTATCATATATCTGGCTCTAATACAATGTTCTTATTTTCAATGAATGAATGATGCGAAAAAGTCTGCTGTGTTTATCTAACTGTTATAAATGATATCCGACTTAAAATTTTGTTTTTTGTTACAGGTACGAATTTCTCACTTACTGCTAGCTATCCTTAAAGTATATTGGCAGGTAAAATTTTAATGTGATCCTCTGACGAGAAAGTTATATAATACATACGTTCCGAAAACGCACAAAAATTGGACTTTCTAGATAAAGTTACTTACAATACTTAAAAATACAGTGCAATGTTGACATTAAATCGAAGCGGGTTTTGGTTTAAGTCAGCGGGAGTGGTGAGGTGGGCAGCGGCTCTTTCCAATGTATAGATTGATTTATAAAGTATATATAATTTTTTTTATGAAAAAGGGGAAAAACGAGTTGATGTATTGCCTATTGGTAAGCGGTTATCGCCACCCATGGAGGCCATCACAATTGCGTTGCCGGCCTTTGTGGGATGGGGAAGGGGATGGTGGCAGGGGTTAGGCTATGGGCCTCCGGTATCCTCACTCACTCGGTGAAACACTATGTGAAACACAAGCGCTGTTTCACATAGGTTTTCCTGCTATACCACGCTCGTCAAACGGGCAGATATAGTTTGTTTCAAATTTCGCTTTCTTTGTTTTTGCTCTTCGATACGTATGCTCGTTTGCCACCTATTCCACAAAAAAAAAAGTTGTGATAGAAATCTCAGCAACGAGTGATTCAACCTCCGAATGCTCCATCGACACTAAACGACCTACTGAAATGAATTTTAAAGCAATTTAAGCAATTCACTGCCAATCACAATGATAGTACTTCAGTATAAAGCTGATTGAGCGACGATTGTGGTAATAAAATTGAAAGTAACCGTCCAATTTTTTTTTCACCCATCATTATATACAAACTGTAACATTGGTCGTTTAGCCAACTACGGTAGGGTTGACACTATCGATTTGTAAAATTTTAGCCGAAGGTCTCATAAATAAAATCAAGGTTTTTATTCCATTCATGTGTGCAAGGTTTTAATTATAATTTTAGTTTTTAAAACGTGAAGGCCTACTATTACTACTACACTAGGGCACTATAATGTTCTTGAAAAATTTGTTAAGTGAATTGAAGTGGTCATAGCCTTTTTTATAGTAAAAGGAGTGAGGTTTTTGAACATACCTTATAATTTAATGATTTTATCACTACAGAAGCTTAATTATTACAGTCAGCTTCGACCAGGTTGAACTGGCCTGTGACTACGGCCAGTTCAACCTGGTCGAAGCGTCAGGCAAATGAGGGATGAAATAAAAGAGAGAGAAAATAATTAGTAGTAATTATTTCGGTCGCACGTAAGCTGTATTTTTTGAACCTGATCACGTGTAAAAATTAACTAATTAGTATCTTGTTTGTTTGCCTAAGAGCACTAAGCAGTATAATTTTTATTACTAACAAGGTTCCAGTTGACCTTTTGGAAAATTGGCAAGTTGATTACTCAATATATAATTTATTGAATCGACAACACAAGGAGTTCCTGGATATGAACCAAATATCCAACGATCTGAACAAGAATGCGCACTTAGCAAGTGCTTTAACAATAATACCTAATTAACAATGATTTGTCAATAGTTTATGATACAAAATTTTAACATAATAACGATTTCGAGGACTAGACCAAATTGAAATGGGACCACACGGGAAGCACCAGCTTTCAAATAAAAAATATTTAGCAAAATCGGTTCACCCAATCGAAAGTTCTGAGGTAACAAACATAAAAAAATACAGTCGAATTAAGAAAATATGTCTTTATTTTTACAACTTAGTATTGTTTAATTTAATCAAGCCAAAGAAGGGTTAAAATTTCTGAGATTTGACA
Source organism: Hyphantria cunea (assembly GCA_003709505.1). Lineage (NCBI taxonomy): Eukaryota > Metazoa > Arthropoda > Insecta > Lepidoptera > Erebidae > Hyphantria > Hyphantria cunea. Next base: position 374,539 of record PKRV01000477.1, read on the forward strand.
GCCCTAGTCATCTCCAGTGCCAGTAGAAAGTGTACCAAGTGGTCAGCGTGGGTGCACACTCATTACTTATTCGTACATCGCAGCTTTTCCACACACGTTTGCACTTTTACTTTTAGTATGAGCGGCGCCTATTGCCTCGGGCTAGAAGCCAATTGTCTATGGCCACGGCCCATACCCCGGACTTGGTGTTTCTAGTCGTTAAACTTTCGAAATTTATAAATTTTGGGGCCATTTTATTTTTATTTCTGCCGACAAAGGTTTATTTTCTATTTGAGCACTTTTTTTCATCCACGATTTTGTTTTGATTATTTATATACCATGGAGCCACTTGTTAGCTACCTTAGACTGAAATCATAATTAAAAAAAGACACCTGTTGCTTAAACTCTACAACCAAAGAATCATCTCAGCCCTATTCATCCCATGGATGTCGTAAGAGGCCACTAAAGAAGCAAACAATACAAAACTACATCAATGCGGAAAGATTGATAACTTAAAACACACCCTATACTAATACGTTTGACCAATGTGTACAATATTATATATACAATATTAATAGAGTAAGACTATAACCTCCTTTCTTAAGGATAGGCATTTGTCCAGCAGAAGAGAACATAATTAAAAAATAAATAAATATTCCGGACATCTAATACACACCGCTATCTAGTCCTAAACTAAGCAGAGCTTGCATTATGGGTACTAGACAACTTATATAAATATAAGCATACATTTTTAGTAAACCCAAACTCCGAAACAAATATTTGCAGGTCATACAAAAATTTGGTCCGACCCGGGAATCGAACCCGAGACCTCAAGCACAGCAGTCGCATACGCTACCACTGCGCCCACGAGGCAGAATGCCATAAAAGAAGATGGGGGACTGTTCCCTTTTTAAAAGTGTAGTAGTTTATTAGATAGTAAGTACACATATATACACACAGTAATGTGCAAATCTCAAAAGAAAATTCAATGAAGTTCAATAAAGATAATGATTTCCTTTTAAGTAATTCAAGTTTGACAAGGATTCCAAAATCTCATACTCTAAAAAACCACCAGAACCTTGATATCAATTACGAAATATTGTAAAAAACTTATTACACATACACGTATTGTTACTGACGTTAAGTAATCACCAATAATCCCATATACGTTGAAAACCATCCCATAACCATTCCATCTACTCTTCCTTATGAATTATTAAAAAAAAAACGACACCCGACAATGCCCGAAGCGTTTTCGTAAATTGCGCCTGCGCAGCTCTTTGGTCGCCATAAAATTATCATCGGATAAGAAATTGAATTAACTCTTGTAATACGTAAAAGTTAAAGTAAAATATTTTTCTTGATTTATTTTTATTGTTTTTTTTTGTATAAAAACAAAACACTTTCATTTTTAATATCAAGGGGGCGTTTACATCCTCTGTTAAATATATGGTGCAATTTATTTTAATGTTTAGTCACACCCTTTGGTATCAGGGCCTGTACTATAACATAATACATAACTAGCCCGCTGATAATAATTAATTATAGTTATATATCTATCTTAATACCTTTCAACGAGCTATTCTTGCAAAACGAGCAATCCGCATCTCTGAAACGGTTCCAACGATTTCCAAGAAGTTTCTGGGGCGATAAATCGATCTAGCTAGAATTCATTTTTAGAAAATTTACCAAAAAACTACCGAGCCAAGTTCAGTCATCCAGGTAAATAAATACATATACACTCAACTAATGTATAAATGTTGAAAGTAATAAAATCGATGATGATTGTAACAAAACATTTACATATATGTCCAATTCTCTTTCTTTTCAAATATCCAATTATATTAACAAAAAAGCACACACACAGATGCATAACTTCAACACACTCATAAATTTCAAACTAATCAAAACAATAAACATAACCTGTACTTTCTTTCCCACATGCGCATACGCATTTCCCTTTCGTACGGCGCATGCGTGCCAATCATGGGTTTTTAAACGAATCGTCCAAGCCGTTTAGCATAATGAACTACGCGAAAGTTATTGTAGTTTTTGAGTTGACTTTATGACTTGACCTTTCGCCTTGCTTCTGATTATTATTGGAGATAAAAATATCCAAGATCTTTCAGAAAATAATTAATTTTAAAAAAGTACTACCGAATAAACTCGTTTGGTTTGTATTTAGGTGGTATTTTTTATTCAAATTGATTATTCCCGTTTGATTGCGATCAAATCAAATACATTGTCTTCAACTTTGTGTCAAGTAAAAACGAATATAAATTGAACTACTGATAGACCTGGTTTTGCTTACGAGATTGTTTCTAATTTGCTATTTCTGACTGAGAAAGAGTGGGTGTTTTCTATAGAAAAAACATCCGTTGCCAAATCTTTAAGTTTGTAAGCCACAGCGGTTTAGGCTCTTCATTGATGAAGCAATCAATCAGTGCAAGTAATTTTATGTCTATAGTCTTTATCTTTGGAGTGGAGGGCAAAAGTGCATACGTATCGCCTGATGGTAAGACCCAGGGATACCCGCAACACAAGAGGCACCACAAGTGCATTGCCGGCCTTTTAAGAAGGAGTACAGTCTTTTCTTGAAAGTTTGAAGGTCGTATTGGTCCGGGAATACTGAAAGCAATTATGTTACATGAATGCCACTACAACTTTTATATACTTATATGACATTCGTATATAAAAAAGTAAATGATAGAGGTAAAAGTAGTAACTGCACTATAAAAAAGGGAAATTAATAACAAACTTTCATCAGAACAGAAATAGCGTTGAAACCGTTTGGTATGTTTACATGGTAAGTAGGCCACCTGCGCTTGTCTAGCCGACTGACCCAAAGAATGTCGAATGCATATTATATTAATAGGTAGATAAGTTATTACTGGTTATAACTATTAAAATTTTTAACTTAATCTTTAAAATGGTAATAAAATTTGAAGTGGTTATAAATTGTCTCTATTTGTATAAAAATATTGTCTGTTTAAATCGCTGTTGACATTAAACTGATAAATTTTACTGTCGTCAGAAATAAGTTACACAATATCTATTCTGATATTATAAAAATCTGAGTTTTTTGTTTGGTACAACGCGCTAATCACAGAAACCGTTGGTTCAAATGGAAAAATTATTTTAGTGTTGTATGTAACCAAGTAATTAATGCAAAATTAATTCATCCTCAGAAATATACTATATATCAACTTATGTCTACACAAAAATACACTTCAAAATCCGGAAAAAACCGAATCTAGTTGATTTTTAATCTCCACAATCTTACGCCATCAATAAACTGGATTAAGTTCCGCATCAGCGCAAGAAATAAATACGCCATCTGAATTCCTATCGTCAATATATCATAATGCAGTTGACAGGTGCCGCCACCTGTCCCGCCTTGCCGTGCACTACATACGTTACCTAGTATGACAAACGGGTATCACACCCTGTATTTTATATTTTCTAACGCCTCTCAAGATGAATGCCTGTTCTTCCTGCTTCATCATACTTTGTAACTATCTTTGCCAAGATGCTGTATTTATACTTTTATTTAAAAATAGTTATTTTTGTTTTATTTGCGTCAGAAACATGAGAACCATGGACCGAAGCTATGTCAGGATAACTGATTTAGCCATTTATCGGAGTTCACATATCCTCAACCTGATTATGAGTTATTCGCTCAATGTTTGTCAACGCGTTTCTGACTCTTTGCGTTCATCGGTGGCGATAGTCACTTTACATCAGCGTCCGTCGCTTGTTCTCGTTTACCATAAAACCATACCTAGTATCTAATTTGGGGGAGAGGGAAGTGTACTTAAAGGCTATTAGCAAAGGTAACCACTTTCCAACAGATGTCCCATCTGCGCATATATAAAAATAATATTATTTCTCCTGGTTGTGTCAAAATTGAGAGAATGAATTCTTCCATCACTCAACTCACTCACTATTACAACAGAATACTTGATATATGACATAAACTTACAAGCGTTAAATCGATAGGCATTCTTCTCATTCACCATGCCCGCTATGCCCATGACCATACCGTGGTATTATTCACACGGGCTCCATGGTGGCAAATCAATCGTAGCTAATGAATTGAGATATTTTTCTTCGTCTACATCGATCACTTGGCCAATTTGCAATTACCGGGCACTACAACTCGACGTTGTACTGTTAGCGCTGATGTACACGATCCAGCATTAAATTGATGGAGATTGATTGAAGATCGTTTAGGAAGAATAACAAACAAACTTACATGTTCTTAACTAAGCTTTATTTTATAATTCTATATTAATGAATTTAAGAATTTAGTTTAGCCTAAACAATTATATTTTTTCTATTATAACAGTGAATATAATACTAACTGAGGTAAATAAATTAAAAACAATGTCGTTGATCTTTTTTTTTGTTTGTTCGTTTGTGTAACTATAGCGCTTATGTTAATTTTCACAATCATTCTTTGAAATTAAATTTTATGGCAATTTTTTTTTTATTATTATTTAATAAGACAACTCCCGCATTAGGAATATAAATTCCTGTGTCGCGGGCATCTTTACAAACATACATGAAACGGACACAAAGACACCCAGACTTAGAACAACAACTTATGGATCACACAAAGTGTTGTCCCATGTAGGATTTGAACCCACAACACTTGGCGCAGTAGGAAGCGGTGTGGCGACCGCTGAAACCACTACGCCAACCGTGTAGTCAAAATTATTCTATGCTATTCTATGAATCAATTTTATTCCCAAGTCATAGGAAGTGGTATAGTATAGTGTATAGTGTATACACTTTAATTTCTATTGCGTAAAACGAGTATAATAATGTTATCAAATAAATTAACTTTGGATCACTGTGCTCAATTATGTGCATGAGTATGGTGACCACTACGCTTGGATTGTGGTCACACTTTCCATTAGACAGAGTAGAATCACTTTGGCTCATATATAGACTGTTTTATAAAGAAATGTCACTATGCTTGGTATTTAACTTTAGTTTCAAACGTGTTGAGCACTACAGTACTTTCCAGAAATGCTTTAATAAGTCAAACGAACACTAAGCACATATCCGTGTGTCAAGGCACTAACACCACAGAGATCTGTTCTCGCAGCAAATATATTATCGGCGGTAGACTATGATTAGTGTATTGTGTTTCTTGTTTATTTATTTACAATGTAAACTAGTAACATGAGCGATTGGGTTCAGGGAAACCGATAGGTCTATAAACTTACGCCTATATGTTACTTAGGGGGTCGACAGATACGTCGGGGTTCAAGGGTTTTTCTAGTACCCGAGACGGCTTACGGTTTTAGCCGGTTCGAGTGCGACGTACCACCCCACCAGGTGGTGGTATCTGAAGGGATATCCGCCCGAGGAAAAAAAAAGGCGGTCGACGGAAACGTAATAAATATTTTCTTTTTTCCGACGATATTGAATAGGACAGTTTAGGTATTGTTAGATGGGAAAATCAGGAGCATATTTTAAGGAAAGGTAGACAAGAATGTAATGTAATGAGAGGGATGTTGTTTATAAGTATAGATTGGGGACTTTAAGCCAAATATTGAACAAGCGATTATCGCGTACCTTGCACTAGCTGTTGTTCGAGACTTAGCTAATAATTAAATAAAAATCAATTTACTCAGATGTGTATTTAGAGGATTCCCCACTTATATTGAAACCAATGAGAGTCTCTACTCAAGGACCCATGCTATTTCCGTTGTGTGGTTATTGTTATATGGTGAAATAATACCTGTTATTTGCTTTGAAAGTCTAGACATTTCGACACTGCGGTCGATTGTAGCACAAGAACCTATTATTACTTGTATTCTTTAATAAATTCCAGTTGCACAATTAATTTTAACATTTCGGTTTCCAGTATTGCGTAACCCTTTGTGGTTTGATGCAGCGATATCTACTGTATAATTTAATTTTTAGACGTGCATATAGAGTTATTAATATACTGTAAGTAGTAATATTCTTAATAGTCGTGTATTATATTTTTAATAAGGGATTTTTATACCGTTTTTGCCATCAGACCGCGCTTCGTATTCGTCAGGTCTAAACAGTTGTCTGATAGAACAGATTACTACCGAATTGTTTTAGTAATCTGTTCTATCTGACTCCCAGTTCCCAGACTCCTGTTTTGGTTGCACACATAGGCACTGCACAACATTGTGGCACTTCAGAAAACGATATTCATATATACATTTTGTAACATTATTAAGAATTAACAAATCATAAAAATGATCGAACAATACAAATCGCGTATTTATTTTGACAGATGGTTGGAACTGACGCTGCAGTGCTGACTTCTCACGTAAAGATTTCAGAAAACTTTCATGATGTGATCACTCACAGTCTGAGAATATTGAATTTGGACTACGATGTTAACAATTAACTCCAAACATAAGCTTTTCCCCATTTTCCCATTTTTCATTAATACTTAGCTCCTGTTGGTCGTAGCGGTTGTAGCCTTCCTCAATAAATAGGCTATCCAACTCTAAAAGTATTATCAAATTCGAACCATTAGTTCCAGAAATTCGCGTTCGAATCGTTCGTAGCGTTCGAGCAAACAAACATTTCCTTTACAACATCAGTATGGATTCTAATTAAATAAAATTTAATAAAATAAAATATTCTTTGTTTTTGAAGTCGTTTATACTCTTATCATCTGCAAAGACTCACGACAAACATTATTCATAATCAAATAACAACATTATCTATAAAATAGGATCGTTTTCAATATACTCTATTACCCGGAACTTCTATATACTCGATTATCCCCGAATACGTGTCCTGATCGTCCGGGGCAATAGACTATCCGGGCAATCCGGGCAATATAGACAGGATTGAGTTCCGCGTCGACCGTCGGCGCCTTTGTGCGCACGCGCCTCTAATCTTACGATACGCAATCAGCGCTCGTAATGGAGACGAGATCTGCCTCACTTGATTTTTGTATACCGTTACGCGTTTTATGTACCCTCAGGAATTTATAAAAGTATCCATATTAGATATATTAGAACGCAATGTTACAAATGTTTAGTCAAGATTTTAACAGCTTGACGGTAGCTTTTAACGTTATTCCGTGTTTTATTTGTTCATAAACCAAAATCTGATTAAAACCTCAGATGTGGATGTGGATCAGTTTGAAAATGAACAATTTGACATAACTTTTTTATGGTATGACTGTGTGACTTTCCACCGTTTATAGACAATTCTAAAGGCACAAATGTCTTAATGCCCTCTTAATCCCTTCCTAGAATCGTCTTGGGACAGTTTTGGGCTCTGTAGTAACCTCACTTATTTTCGTGTCGGGCTCGAACCACTTGTGCTTAAGCTTGACCGTCCTACGGCTTAAACGTCTAAACGTAAGAAAAACAAGCTATTACTATCCCCCTTACCTCATAGGCCAGTTGCACTCGGTGATTGGAAGCAATCGCCGAGGGTAAGCAACGACGGCGCGGTCGGTACCTGGATGGGTGACCGATGATGGCTTGTTACCATGAGCGTCTCCGTGATTCGGAGATCACGTTAAGCAGTCGGTCCCGGTTGTTATCATACGATAACAGTCGTGAAGCTTAGTTGGAGGTCTTTGGGCGGCTTAAAAGTTGAGGCCTTTGGGCGGCTTAAAAGTTGAGGCCTTTGGGCGGCTTAAAAACATCCAACTGTAAGATACATAGCCACAACGTATTCTTACCAGTCCCCAACCCGCACTTGGCCAGCGTGGGAACAAATGGCCTTACCCCTCTCCTGAGAGGAGACCCGAGCCCAGCAGTGGGACATTATGGGTTGTTGATGATCCCCCTTACCTCATAGAAATTTGATTAAAATCAGTACATAATTTGTATTAGAAGCCACTTCCCGGCTACAGTCAGTTCATACTTAGATACATGTATATATTATAATTGAGATACTAATTCGTTGATCAATCTTCAATCGTCCCTCCTTCGGCTAAACAAACATAAGTGTTTCCATATGCTTGTTAATATAAACTATTGATTCTGCTACTGATTGCCGAACACATTAGGGCCCCACGAACACACAGTAGACGAGTACAGAACCCAGGTCAAATATTGACATAAGACGAACAATTAAAACAACAATGCACCGCACATGGGCGCGCCATTAAATTTAATTATCGTTGTGAGCTCGCGAGTTTCGGATGCGCGTCTTCTTGCGCAAGCGCAGGTGCGCAAATGTCAGGTGGCGCGCGTGCGTCTTACATTGTACACTGGTGCCCTTATAGAAACATCATTCTTTGAAGAGGTATAGCAAAAAATTGTGGTATTATTTATTGAACAAATAAATAATCCATAATATGGTAAAGTAGGTAAAAAATTCCCCATTAATTGTAGCTATGAGCATTACTGGTACCCGTACACCTGGCTATGTAGAGCATGTGTTCCAGTCTGTAACATCTCCTTGAAATAACAAGTGAAGTTGACAAGTCTTGACCTGTCTTGATATGTCAAAACTAAAGGAAATTAGTCTCTAATGTATGTAAAGTCTCTAAATTGATCGTTGGAGCAGATTGAAGAATTAGTTAGCTTGAAGTTCGTTGTAATTTATACTCTTAATTGTCGGCACTTGATGGAACATGGTGCAATACATTCTAGAATTAAACTCACTCACTCAAACCTGACCGGAGTCCATCAGGCGATACCGGTCAGAATTAAACTTAATAGAAATAATGGAATACGTACAAGTGACTTTAATTCTAGAATATATTGAGGTACGTTACATTAAAGTTTGACTTGATAAGTAGTATCTATAATAAACTTTACTAATATATGAATAAAGTAAACTAAATGAAAAAGTTATGTGTATAATATTTGTTAAGTTAAATTCTAATTTCTTGTAGTTCTTATTAGTATTCAAATCAGCCTTAGAAGCCCCTACTGTAATGTAGACATCGATATACACAACTCATATTACGCAAGACTAATATAAAAATACACAAGTATTGAATATCTACATCGATAAATTACATACAGACAATTTCGCAAGCAAATCATGTTCGACCTTCTGTTTCGTGGGAATCTGCCGGCCGGCGTTACGCGCACTTATGTTTTGTAAATTAAGAATGGCCTATTATTACGAGTTGAAGAACGCTGCAAGTGCTACACACTATTGTTTTGTCTAACTGGTTGTTTAAAATTGAATGATTTATGCAATATAGTTAAAGTATTGGTATACGTCATCGCTAGCTGTATAATATTTGCGAAAACATTGATAATTATTGAAAAAACTATATTAAAATATTGTAAAAGGTGATTGTAAGTGTTCATATACCCAGAGTAGTTCTTAGAATTAAGATTAATCTAATAACCCTATAGTCCCAAGCAGAATTTCGAAGCCGTTTAGGGTAGCCTAATAGAAGGTGGATTTTGGATGTATGTATGTATATTTCTTTAACAGGGTATCTGCAAAGAGGGCAAGCACACATACAGTTAATATCCAACTTTTAGTAATTTTTCCAAACTTAGGATAGACATAGGACAGACATGGGGTCCCCTGATCGCTTCCTAATGCTTTCAGTGCCGTGGGTTCGATTTCCACATTGACCAACATATTATGTGTTCCATAAATTGTTTTACGAAATAATTTTTGAAGATTATAAGAAATTACTTCTATACATTTCGGGAAACAGGTTACCACCCAGACACAAAGTAATTAGCAGTAAATGATGCAAAAACATGCTGCGAATATATTTTAAATTTAAACAGCGACATTCCACGAAGCGAATTGAATAACTGCAGCATAACCCAAAGGCCACTTACATTATTTAACCATGCTTTTACAAAATTGCCACACCGGTGTTGACACTGAGTAGAGAAATGAATAAAACACACACACACACCCACACAGACACACACGAGCGCGCGCGCGCACTCACACGTGCATGCAGAGCTAAATATCTCAAAATATTCCTGGAGGAAATGGAATTCATCTCGTACTCTAGTGGTAACAAGTATAGTACACAACATAGTAACTACTCAAATTTAATACGCAATGTGTGATGGTTTTATCTATTAAATCATAACGTTTCTAGTAGCGAATTAACACAATCGCTTTCCGAGATGTGCAGAAGTGCATTGTCCGTTCTGTGGATATTCAGCTATTCTTTCGTTGCCTCTTACTGAGGAAGTGTCAGATGCTACAGAAACCAAAACCTCACCTGGTGGATTCAAAAGTCGGCTACTTATATGTGTCCCTGGAGTAGCAGATCTACATGGATAGCGGTAGTCAGTTGACCTGTCTCGAAAATTGCAACGTACAAATTATAACCTAGCTATCTACCACTTAGATTATGTTATAATGTTACGCTATTGAAATTGACAAGCTTAAATAAGTTGTCCTACTTCTTGTAACTTTAGCTTGTTACTAAATAATATTTGACACTGAGCTCTATCTAAGTTAAATTTATAAGGAGTTAGTGTTGTATTACTGACAGCCCACTGAAATGTGTGTATCTGTGTATGATTGTGTTAAAAATCTAATTATGTTTTTGTGGACAATATATTTAGTATATGAAAAATAATGCTACCCCGTTTTGCTTGCACTCTACCACTTCCATAAGGACACCTGTCATAGAAACACGTTTCTAGCAACTCCCGTAAAAATATTTAATCATTTTTATTAGTCATTTCGCAAAAAAAATTTCAAATTTAACCTTTCATTTGAATCTCGTAATTATGTAAAAATTGTGTGGATTAATTAACTAATTAGTAATTATTATAACGAAACAAAACATATGAACGAAACAACATAAATACAATAAACAGACATCTTCTAGGCCAACATAGATTTTTGATCGGAGGTTCACATAAAACAGCTTATCAAAAGAAAACTTTTTTTCAGAGAATTTGATACATTTTGGTCTAGTTTGGGACAATCCTAAGCAATATATATAATCCTAAGCAATATAAATAATAATCCTACTTGGTTTTATTATATTGGTAAAGATGTACGTATTAAGAAGCATTCAGGTTTATAGAACGTGGGTGTAGTCCAGACGCTGGTTGGAAATCTTACCTGAATAGTACCTTATTCTATAAGCAGTTAGGTGCAATAACAGCTGAAACGCCTAATTAGTAGACTTAAAATGATATTTAAAAATACATATGTTATAATAACAAGGACTATTGTCACACAAAAACACGGCCCATCGGGCGACTTTTGCTTTATTTGACGATGTTCTGTCGTGAAAATACAATGTCGCTAGTTCTGAGTCATCATGTATTGCTATATGATGCTGATGCCCATCACCTTCTGCTCTTGTGATGTTATCAATTGTACTAACTATGGATAACAAGGTACAAGTATCAAGATGTATATCTATACTAAGTATTATACTTTTATATCCCAGCCTTAGCGCTCCTTAAAGTAGACCTGTATTCAGCAGTACATCGCAAATTGATTTGATTCTTTGATATATATTCTTTTTTTATTAAATTTCATGTATCTCTGAAACGTATGTAATGATTTTTATCTGACTTTGTGCTAAGGTTAGATTTAACTTTTAGGTTTATCTGTGTAAGTTACTATACTGAAAAAAAAAATTTAAACATCTTTGTCTTTAAATTTCCTGACATTTCGAACAGGTTGCATTGCCTGCTGTTACGTTAATTTTTCGAATTTAAAGAACATTGCTTTAACTCAATACTAAGTGGAAGCAATTTTATTTGTGTACACCCTTTTATCAAAGACCGTGTGACCTAACATCTCTAGCTACTGCGCATGCGCCGAGCTTTGCAATCACCGCACGCTTCCATAGTTATTTGTGAAGGTTAGTGCTCCACTCTCCCCTCACTGAGAAGAGCTAGAAAGGGTTATATAATCCTCTCATCATTTTAGAAATTTGCGGGAATATGCTAAGCTAATGGTCCTTAAGATTATTCTTCGTAATTCAAATATACAAGTAGCTACGTGCCTAAAGCACTTCCGATTTTAGTATAGTAAACATTGAATCATTTTGACGGGTCCTTTTTTGTCTAATGATTTTGACGCCTTTGTGAAAAGTCGTGAGTACCCAAAGCAACAGAATCTTATATAATTCACTACTGAATATAGGCCTCTCTCCCTTGAACCCCCGTGCCTCGGAGAGCGCGTAAAATTGTCGGTTCTGCGCCTGATCTCTCCCCGATCTTCTTGGTTAACCGTTCCATCGGATTATGAGAGAGAGGGAACAGAGAATGCATCTTTATTTGCGCACTATAATATTTTCTGCGTAAATGGCTGGTCTCCGTCGAGAGTGGACTCCGTGGAGCCATGGACGTAATCAGTTAGGAGACCATAATAGGCTTCTCCTTAAAAAGGAGGTTATTTCAAAAAATAATAATGATATACTTAAGTTATTGTCAAAATATAAAATATGTGGTATCCACTTATCTTTATATTAATACGTGAAACAAAAACTTTGTATCCTGTTCACGAATATTATTCAAGCGGAGGAGTATGAAATTTGGCCCAAATTAATTTTATATTTAAGAGGAGTGTAAAAAGTTAAAAAAAAAGACAAAAAATAAGTAAGTTATGGTCAAATTACGGCCACTGAGCGATCACTTATTATATAAACTGTATTTTGGTTTTTTAATTTGAAGAATATATTTGCTCTAAAACTATTATTACAAACGGGCTGTGTTTCAACAACGACGATCAAAATATTTTTTACACGTATGCGTGGTTAGATCATCTTAGGATACTCGATCCTTCGTGCTTAAAGTTTTTTACTCGAACCCTTGTGGTCGGTAAAGGAAGTTTCGTATTCTGCCTAAGACAGTGTTGCCATCATAAAAAACAACTTCCCTATATTGAGAACTTATAAAAAAGTATACTACTAAAGTATACTATATAGAATACTACTTTTTAAAATCTAGGAATAATGATAATTAGTTTCTCTTATTTTAATTTCTGTATTTTATGAAACGCAAAACGTTTTGACGATTTTATACATTGAGTGTTTCTAAGAAAACATTATTTATTTATTATTTACAATTATTTTTTTACGTTACATATTACGTTCACAAAAACGGAGAAAAAAAATACAAGAATGGAGGCTTTTAAAAGCTTTGTAAATTTTTCAAGTCTTCTTATTGTTTCCGCAAACCACATATTTAGTAGGGGTTCTGAACTTAGAATAGTCTGACTGAGGCTGTCTACAGCCTAAGAAGTTTCAGTCCCAAGTACATCTGCTCAAAAATACTAATACCGACGTGAACCAAGATTACATTCATTTTTTTAACGATTATTATCCCCGATTTCTGGTACAATTTATTTTTTCAGTTGTAGTTGGCAACACTAAGTATCCTTCCAAGCTATTAACGTACAACGTACAAGTCCTGCGGTTTATGATATGGATTACAGTTCCCATGTACTTAACTTTGCTTTCTTTCTTTTTGTCAGAGTAAGAGTCCCACCGTGGGTTTTTCTGATGCCACCGTACCAATTTTTTTTTTACATTGCTTAGTATCGTCCCAAACTAAACCAAAATGTATCAAATTCTCTGTAAAAAAGTTTTCTTTTGATAAGCTGTTTTATGTGAAACTCCGGTCAAAAATCTATGTTGGCCTAGAAGATGTCGGCTTATTTTAAAATGTTGTTTTATTCATATGTTGTTTTGTTTCGAATAGTTAGTTAATTAATGCACACAATTTTTACATAATTACGAGATTCAAATGAAAGGTTAAATTTGAAAATTTGTTTGCGAAATGACTAATAAAAATGATTAACTAGTTTCACGGGAGTTGCTAAATAGCTTTGCAGTTTCCAAGAGATTTAAGGACTTCTGAAAGAAGAAAAATGGTGTACAGTAATTCTGTAGATCTACTGCGATTTTTTTTTGCTTTTATCCATAACCAGTTTTATTTAGGAATTCAAATTTAAGTTAAAATTAACAGAAAAATATTGTTGTAGAGGACAGGTGTGTCATGTCCCGCCAGCACAAAGGGAGAATCCTCCGAACAGGCGAGGTGATCATGCCTGGTGGGCCACTGCCCAACGGTTGATGTTGGGAAGTTGTATATATGCTAATCGCGAGAACTTCTATTGTGCGATTTAGGATTGGTAGTTTCTTCGCATCCTTCGTTACTGCGTAGTTGGACGTGTCTTCGGTAGATGGCGTTTTAGTATATTTTTGTTGCCGCTATGTGTGGTACTCGCCATTTTGCAATTTATTTGTTCTAACAGAAACTCGTTTTCGTCACGTGCAATATAAAGATTATTTGTCTGGTACTATTTTCCTATTAAGCTGTAATTCCTTAGCAGCTCACAGTGATGCCCTCACCTCTTATAGTACCTATCATTCACAAGAACGCTAGGATTGTGTTGCAAATGGTCTGGCAATATTACATTTGCCATGAATAAATCAAATATGTAACCCCGACACTCTATTACAGTCAAGACTAATATACCTTATGACACAGCGAACAAATCATGCCATGTTCAGATGATCAATGTCAGTGTAATAAATGATAATTACTTTTGAGGTTCATAGTGCAAGGGTGCGCAGGCGCAGATCGGACCGGAGGAGTGCGTGAGTCGGAGCATGCGGCGGTCACGCACCGCTCCTGTTGCTTAGCTTATCCATTTTGTACTCACGACGTGTAACCTAGGATCTATTAAAGGCATGTGATGTTGGAGAACATTTTTTTTCGATAGCATCAGTTGTTTTCTACCCGCCATTGATTTAGATCGGTTCGGTGTGTGGTGGCTGCTGCACTGCTAATGTGTTTGGCGATTTAATTGGTGTAGATTTTAGCATTGACTAAACACAACGCTGAATGCATTCGCCGTAATGATGGAGTAGAGCTGAAATAAAGTTACACTACCATTAATACATAGACAATAAAAATTACTTTTTTTACGAAACTATGGCGAAGTCAAAATGAAGGGAATATTTTTGGCAGTCTATGTACATATATTTAAGTATATTTACCATAACGCCTAAACTGAGACGACTTAATGAAAGTGGTGTCAGGACATTCAAAATAATGGACGTGTGGCATGGCTATAAATGTAATCAATAGTTTCTATGTAGTCGGGTTACAATATTTTGTTTATGGAATGAGGGTAACGAGCAGTCGTATCGCTTTAAGCGATTACCGCTGCCCATGGACACCCGCGAAACCAGAGGCATCACAAGTGCTTTGCCGGCCTCTGGGGGTAGGGAGGGGAATCGGAGGTTGGGTTGGGGTATGGGTCTCCGGTATCCTAACTCAGTGAAACACAGCGCAAGCGCTGTTTCACGCCGGTTTTCTGTCAACGACACACGCCGGGCCGTGGTATCACTCCGGTCGACCCGGCCCATTCATGCCTAAGCGTGGTTCTCCCATGGTGTAATCGGTAAAATTTACTTTTTAACATTTAAATTGTGTTTTTGTGTACTGTTAAGAATATTACTTGATAGTATAAAATGTATTTGAGAAATAATTCTTAATGAATATTGTCGTTACTAAAATACTAACTGGGTAAAGTTTCATTATATTTATAATTCTTTCTTTAGTTTCCAACCCATCTAAGCCCTAAAATTATACCTTCCTACACGTATTACGAATAATAACATAATCAGACCACAAAAACAAACACTCTCGTGTTGCGGTCTAATCTGTTTTTTCATACATACCACAAAATGGTGATACGCCAACAAAACTAACAACACATAACAAACAATATTACTGCTTATTGTGATACACACTATAGAGATGTATGAACGATATAGCAAGAAGAGTAACGAACCTGTAGACAGTACATATAAACTAATATTATTTTCAAAACTGAAGGATTTATTTGTTTTAACGCATAATTCTTAGTAACTACTCCTAGCCTATTTATTGAGAAAGGCCATAAGCATATATAACTGACGCTACGATCAGTAGGAATAGAGTATCAATGAAGAATGTTGCAAAAACTGAAAAAGTTATTGGGTTTGAAAGACTTAAATCTCAAAAACTATTGGGCTTGATTTGAAAAATCCTTGTTGTCCTTGATAGTATGTTTATTAAAAAGATATATATTTATATATATATATATATATATATATATATATATATATATATATATATATATATA
>PKRV01000477.1:390673-455227 GCA_003709505.1 Hyphantria cunea
ATATATATATATTATATTGTGTATATTATAGTTTGTTTGTATGCTTGATTCGTTAATCTCAGGAACTACTGGTCCGATTTGAAAATTTCTTTCAGTGCTAGATAAATAAAGCGGAGCACCAATGAAGAATGTTACAAAACGGGTTGTGTTGTCAGCTAGTATTATGACTCTGTTATTATTATCACCTTATGAGCTTTATGTAGTATTATTGAAAAAAGTTATAAGAAGGGGGAAAAATCATTTTAAGAGACGAAGCCGAAGTTGAACGGGTTTGCTAGTTAGTTTACATACGAAGTCATGATCACTTAGCAAATTACACCCAAAGATTAACAGATAATAACATTATGTACGGATATATAAGACCTTGGTTAATGGTCCGTTTTACTTCATGAACTAATGACTGAGTCCGCTCTGTTGAGCGAGGCACGATGTCAACTGTGTTATGAAATTATTCATTGTTCACCACATAATTGGCAATCAATCTATCCGACATTATCTTATATGTAAAATTCTTGTGTCGCGTTGTTTGTTACCAAACTCCTATGAAACGGCTGGACCAATTTTTTATAAAATTTTGTGTGCATGTTGGATAGGTCTGAGAATCGGCCAACATCTATTTTTCATATCCCTAAATAATACCAGTGACACGCCTCTAAATATTTTTTATTGCAAAATAACGTTTGCCGTACCAGCTAGTATCCATATAAGTTTGTTTTGTCTGAATGAATGTCGGAAACTGACAGTCCGATTTGGAAAGATCTTTTCGCACACTACGACCTAACATTTGTAGAAACTGCGAGTAACGCCAATTTTCTATTACTATATAAAGAGATATAACAATCACAAAATACTAACAAATGCTGTTAACCCTAGTGAGTTTATTTAATTGCTACCCTTTTACGTGCTCACTGTATTATAGTCCTTTCGAGTTAAGAAAATAGTGACGCATCAATAAAGCTTTCATATTGACCAATCAGGTTGCAAGAAATTATGGTTTTGTATGGAAATTTGGAATCTTGTACGTCAAAGAGCGGAAGTATGTATACTCGTGGCTTTGACGGATTTCGATCAAATTTCTAAACGAATATTTTTGTAGCCTTGGTTGACATTAAGGTACCCGTGATGGCCCAGATGACATTTTTAATCCTTATCAACATTGCAGCAAGAAATACGTTACTCAACACCAAACAAGGATAAAATTCACTTGGTTACAATTTTCTTCTTCATTTCAATTGATTTTATTTAAAAACGACAACTCCCGCATTAGGAATAAATATGGGATTTGAATCCACAACACTCGGCGCAGTTGAAAGCGTGGCGACCGCTTAAACTACTAAGCTAACCGTGCAGTATATGTCTACGTACTACATAATGTTCTGGATATCTAAAAACATAAATATTACAGATAATTATAATAGTTAGAAATGTTTTACTATTTCTAAGTAAAAAACAATCAAAAGCGTCTCCCAAAATTGACCAGTTGCAGTCTTCCTTTTATTTTTATCTAAAAAACATTTTTTGTGTCCCGTCACGCGCCCGAGTCCTCAGGACGAATGATATTATCTAATGGACATTCCTGGGTCGCGCACGCATCATTTTTTTTACAGAAGCGTGACAGATGTCAACTTAGCTTTTTTCTTAACTTTTAGAGACTCATTTGAAGGATGGTATGTTGAAATAATCCATTTTTTTAATATTTATATATTGATTCCCATCTAGGACGGATGATTATGATGAGTGTGTATGAGATTAATAAACAGGCATGCGCTTGGTGATCATATTATAATGAAATGTGGACTGTAACTGATTTATTCTTGAACAAAGTTGAAGAACGTGTGCACATTACACCAGATTTATTCGGTAACTTACTGATTTATCATTTTGACGTTTCATATTGACATTACATTAGTGTTACCGCGTTATAATTAAAAATAAAACCAAAATTAAATTAATGTTACCAATGGTTAACAATTAGCATGTGTTTAGAAAATTTTAAGTAAGTTTATCAGCAGTCATTGTGATATTATTACTCACTACTTCTGCTACTAATAATTACAAATAACAACTCAATCTTAGCAGTCTGGATACTATAGCACAGGCTCTGCCTAGTTCGGAATCAGACATACGTACGTAAGATGGTGGTAGAGTTTATTATTTTTAAAAAAACATCAGCTCTGTAGTGTGTAGATACAGTACTACAGGTAATAGAGCCACGCTGAATTCAGCACCAACGGGCCGGCTCTACCGCGACGGACTACTATTACCCTCGCACAGAAAATGACAGCGTTCGTGCTGTCATGTTTCGTTGCTGAGCGCGAGACTGGAGGCCCAATGATGCAGAAGCATCTCTTGTCCGCCATAGTGTGGGTCATCATCCTGCATTGTTGCATTATTTACATTCACAATGAGTATAATGACCACCACTCTTGGATTTTGCTTATGCTTGCCACCAGGTAGAGTCATTTTGACAGGGTCATACATAACAAACAAGGAATATGTTTATCTAGACTTATATATGTTATGTTTAACTTTCCTGTATTAAACGTTTAATAGATTTTACTCCGAATCACCAATTAAACCTTTTACTTCAATTGTTTATTTTTATTTTCAGGTAAAACTTGAGCACAAAACTCGCCGCAAGACTTGGCTATGGAAAAACCGGTGACGATACCTGGTGCAAAGTCCGATAAGTACCTAATAAGAGTTTAATTTAAGTATTTAATCGTCAGGATTAGTAACGAGAGGCTGCTGATTTGAATTCCCCTTCGGGACAGTGCCTTTTTATTACCTTGCCTTATACTAGCTAATACCCGCAGTACTGCCAGTGTTAGTTGTTGTAACCGCGGGCAACGCCGTGAGGCGAAACTAGTCTAAAAAAAAGTAAGTCCGGTCGAAATCGGACCAGCCGTTCCAGAGATTACCCGGAACAAACATATGTCATTATGGTATATGTACCGTGTATACACACATATGCACACACACACACACACACACACACAGATAGCATTTTATAGTGTTTATATAATATTTCGTCCAACACGATAAACTCATATATTTTTGTTCTTATTAGTGTAATAGAGAGAATGGAAATAAACAGGGTTACTAGTTGGATGGGAGCTCAAAAACGTCACAAACATATCGCATACTTTTATATTCAAAAAAATATGATAACTGTCTCTTAAAAGGATTATTTTCAACTTTTATGACATAATTTCAGTTAAATATGACTGTATGCTTAATACCGGAATCCTTTTTAGAACTTGTAAAGGTTTATCGTAGTTATGGATAAAAAGTAGACGAACAAGAATGTGATGGCCTCACATTTCGACACGCCACGAACGAACCATATTTCGGCCGCCACAGGTGCCCACTTTAGTTTTCGACCATGTAATTATAAAATCGGGATAATCTTTTGTCGGGAAGCGGGTGGGTAGGGACGTATTTTTTATAGTTCATGGGTGTTAAAAATCTATAATTTGAAGGTCATTCACCTAGTTGTTTGAATGCTCCAGAAATTTCCAAAGCCTGTTTAGAAATAATGTGTGTGTGATTTTATTTAAAATATAAAAGAGGAAGGTGACTGACTAAGATATCCAGAGATATCAACGTCCAACCCAAACCGCTTCACTTAGAATCCTGAAATTTTGCATGTAAGTTCTTTATATAACGTAAAAAAAGAATTGTGGGAATGCCACCCCTTAAGGGTTAAAATAGGGGATAAAAATATCTACAGCTGCGCGAGCGAAGCCGCGGGTAAAAGCGAGTATAGAATGACATATTTGTCATAAAGTGTTAAGAAGTCATATGTGAAGCCAAACAGTGTCCAGCATCGAGAAGCTGTACTTCATAGAAAAGCATCTATATGTGTGAAAAGTATTTACTGACAAATACGTACTCGTATCGGATTTGCGATCAATTTTATTTTATTTAAAAGGAACATTATGTTCCCTTTGAATCCTCGAACTATTAATATGTCTCTAACAGAAAACTCCTTAAAGCATTTAACAATAACCTCTTTTAAAGCTCAACAAAAACTACATTGCCTTCTCTTCGTCTGTTCTCAGCAATCCTCTTTAAAATATTTCTTGCCACAACCCAACTAATGCATTACGTCCAAACTACCCCTGTTTACCATTAACCAGTTTGCGTCTTGTTTAAACTAAAACCAACTTACGTTTGCAACTTGAAATCTTAATGGTCATACCTAAAAACCATTGAATCTTCACTCACCAACCGCAAGATGGAAAATTGTCAGCCGAGCTATTTAAATCGCTGTCCCAAAAAGTAAACAACATCCAGAAACGTAGTACAGTCCCTCTTTTTTGGGTGTTCGTATCTTGATTGATTGCCGGGGCTCATCTCGGGGGCCAGCCTTTAATGGACTTCTGACATTGATTTAATAAAAACCTTCATTATGGCTTCAAGCGGCTGGGGTCAGACCATGCGATGTCAGCTAATTATTTGAAACCGAGATCACGCATGAACGTAGCAATTAATGTTATAACTTGTATCTTCAAAATTAGCTTTCTCCTATAATCATATAGTTAGTTTTTATAATTGATTAATTGTCCAAGAAACCGACCGCATATTATGACAGTAGTAATACAAATCGCAACCTTGTTTATCTAGATTGTAGATTCATATTTGCAGATCAGTTATTACATTCGGGACCCTAAATACTGCTCGATTTCATCTCTTGGCATTTACTAGATATCGCAATTTTAAATACTTTGAACCCGGATATTGCTATGTGGATTTCAAGGCTCTTGGTGCATTCCAGTCTGTAGTGATTCGAACCTTATCCACTGGGAATGCGATATGTAATTACATGATAATAAAATAACTATCACACCATCAACACTATCATATTGCATTATGTTTAAAGTTGGCCTCATCTGATAGTACTTCGCTTATTTATATCTTGGAATATACTTAAAATCGTATAAAGGTATGTTTCAATATCACTAAATAAGTCTTCACCAGGACATCGGCATGAGTCGAAACGAATTCGTAAAGTTATGTACCGCAAAAACAGGATTGTCTGAATTCTGATCGTTTATAAGGACCACCTCGCGATGCTGCGGTAAAAACGCGCTGCCCCTAAGGTCAATGCACAATTGGACGGCCGAAACCTGATGAGAACAATCACTCACAACGTCAAATGAAATATTTGGCAGATGAAATATATTAATGGTAATGAGGACATTCTGTTTGTTGATAAATAACTTTGCCAAAAAGCTCTGAAAAACTTGCTGTCTATGGGTAGGTGATTTAGAAATATGTACTCTAACAAACAATTTTATATTATTACCATTTATCTTTTCAAATTCAGTTAATAGCTATAGCGTGACGATATTTCCTAAAAGGATCTCCGCGCTGATTTGGCAGCCTCATGCCGTCAAAAATTTTAATGTCACAAAAAGGATAAATATTTTAATTATTTACTACGGCATTATCCCAGGTATCATTTAGTAATTCCGTAAGCGAAACCGCAGCAAAAACTGGACACGTGCGCCTGCGCAGCGATGCGCTCGCACTTTTTTCTCCCTTCAGGTTTAATGGATAAAAAATTCGGTAGGGCAGTTAATAGCGTCTTTTTTCTTGTTTCGGCTACCGAAATAATGGGTTCCTTCGCACTTTGAATTGGCCCTCAATTTGATTTCGTCTTTCGACGTGTTTTCGCGCATCTTGTTTTGTTTTTACGTTAACACTCTTCTCGGAAACCTCTAGATAATTAGACAGTTCAGTTATGGAAATATTTGAGTTGTAGCCAGTGCGCAGATCAAATAACGAAATGCTTGAAATCGCTTTGATGTGGTGCGTGACTTATTTGTGTAAGGGTGTCGCCACGTCGGTGGAAAAGTAAATTGATTTTGAAACGACATATTAAAATGGCCTTTTGATGTTATTTTCTGTTAAATCCTTTGTTGTTTACACCCTAAGTGTAAATTGATTTAGTACATCAATTTGTGGAAAAAAATATGAAATGAATACCGAGATCATTCGTCTGTTCTAATGTTTGTCTGTTTAATTTATGCTTAAACGAATAGTATAGCTAGTACAAACTTGTGTTTGTTGTGTGTTGGAATTCACGTCAGTTTTACTCTTCTTAAAGTATTCTCAATTTTAGAATTTCTCCTGCACTTAGCTTGTTCTCTGTTTCATATTTCTAAAGTTAAGAGCTAAATTAAAGTTTCGTGTCCAGACAACCTCATAATTAAAAAAACATATTTATTAAGTTTGAAAAAAACATGTATAGGAATTAACGCAATCACGTAATAAGTTCTACATGCCTTTAAATTAACTTAGATGAAATGTAATGGACCACAAATATTTCAAGTTTGTACATAGAAAAACTCATAGGACTTTGAAGGTAGTGTAGGTTACGATCATACTGCCGTCCACTACTGAACGAATGTCTTCCCTAAAGGTTACATATATAAAAGCCTATGTCTATCAACAACCCATAATGTCCCACTGCTGGGCTCGGGTCTCCTCTCAGGAGAGGGTTAAGGCTATACGTCCCCACGCTGGCCAAGTGCGGGTTGGGGACTGGCAAGAATACGTTGTGGCTACGTAAATCTTGCCGTTGCATGTTTTTTTTTCAAAGCCGCCCGAAGGCCTCCAACTAAGCTTCACGACTGTTCTCATCGTATGATAACAACCGGGACCGACTGCTTAACGTGATCTCCAAAGCACGGAGACGCTCATGGTAACATGCCACCAGCGGTCACCCATCTAGGTATTAACCGCGCCGTCGTTGCTTGCCCTTGCTGATTGTTTCTAATCACCGAGTGCAACTGGGCTATGAGCGCCTCCGTGCTAATCCGTAAGTTCTATGTCTAGCTGCAGTTTATGGACACTAGTGTAATATAGTTCTTAAATAGAATCACTTCAAGCATTTATTTCTACATTTCAAATTGGACAAACACCAGGCTTGTTGGTTAAGGATTAGTGACCCTAACTGTAAGTCTAGAGGTGTTAGGGTTCGATTTCCACGCATCACAAATAATTATGTGATGACAAGAGTAATTTTTTCTGTTTCTATGTGTAACTTACCCTTTAATAAAATATGTATGTATGATAATTTCAGTAAATCTGTATGAATGAGTGTGTGTTAAATATGTAAACTTGTATCAGCAGTCTGGTTATTATAGTACAGACTCTGTCTACTTAGGGATCAGTCAGCCGTGTGTGATATTTTCGAAGTTATACTTCTTTTGGCGCGTTAGGGAAAAATTATGAGAGTAAATTTTTAAGATGCGCACGCACATCGTGACGAAAAAACGACACCCTGAAGTTATCTATAGACAACATTTTAGTTTTTCAAATTTTTATCTTGTTACGTTAAATTATAACTTCTAACACGTGTACATAAGTACACACACACACACACACTTTTTTATCGTTATTAAATTAGCCTATTTCTTTGTTACCAAACCTAGGAGTTTAAAATGAGATCTTAAATAAACAAACTACATAATCTCACCAATACCTTCTAATACCATTAGTGAACGTAAATGCATAGAGATAGGTTTCAATTACACCTAGTTATGGTTGGGCAACCAACCAGTATCGGCCGACTTATATAGTGGGTACACCATACTGTGATCGTGACTTGTCATGTTACATCGAAATTAACCAATTAAAACCATGCCCTCGAATTCTGATATGTAGATTTCCCAAATATTTGACTAGTTAGATATGCCCTTATTGTATTGAGAACGTGTGAATATCTCACTAATGTTTGCGCACTTATTTTATTTACGATAGTGAAGTTCAAAGTCCTCACATTACTGTGTGGATCTACACTAGGTAGAATAGACATGACGACAGTAACCAAGAACCACTTAAATTATGTATTTATCTGAAGAAATGGGGTTCATAGAGTATTAAAATCGTATTTACTTTCAGGTGTAGAGCGATATTTTTAGTTAAGTAATAAATATATATATATATATATACAAGATATAGCAATCCACCATGTTAAGTTGAACTCCAATCAGAGAGAGTTACGTCACTGATTATTTTATATTTTGTGATTATTTTAAAAAAAAGACGTTTACACACACGTGTGTGTAAACGTCTTTTTTTTTTAAATAATCATTAAAGTGTGGATCATTGTCCTTATTCGAATTGAGGAAGGTGACCACCACTCCTAGATGCTCATGCTTTCAATCCGGCAGAACGGATTCATTTTGGCAGTTAATGTATAAAAAAAATACTCATACAAAATAATACTCGTTTAACTCGTCATCCATCCACCGGGATTTACGGGTGGTGTGTTGGAATTGAACTGACTAAAACCCCACGGTGTGCCACTCTGGGCCTGAAATTGGGGAGTTCAGAAACTGCTGTTATTTAGACATATGGACCCCTCTCAGCGCACTGACGGTCTAAGAGTAAACATGGAGTAAATAAAGAGTAACTAAGGCTAATTTTTTAGCCTTAGTTACGCCTTACATCATCAGCTATATGACAGTGCAAATCCCGTCAAAATCGGTTAAATCGTTCCGAGATTAGCCGAAACAAACATACAGATGATGAATTGATACATGTTTTTTTACAAAAGTACGGCAAATACTTTCATATGCATATTTAGTAATACGAAAGGTCTTCCTCGATACCATAGGCGTCAAGGAAACGTCTATCCTTACAAAGTTACCTAAAACCCTACATAATAAATCACACTACGCCTCCCCTCCACCTCGCCTTTCAGATGAAAGGCGAGGTGGAGGCATCGTCATGTGAATATACCCTTCATCCAGCTTTTGTACGGTAACCACATATTATAATAATTCTGCCTAGTTTTTTTCATACGAAAACAAGATCCTCGCTTCGCTGTACCTCTAAATGTGCGATATTAAACTCTGGCTTTCTAAACGATTTCGGGAATCAGGTAATTGATAATCAGTTGATAAATTTCATTCCTATATTAATCAGGTTAAAGTCTGTTTTCGTATGAAAAATCTCGTAAGGAAAACGCGCAACGGTAGGTTATAAAAGCAAAGGCACACAATATAAACGGGTTTAATATAGTTTTTATTGGAAATATAATGTTTATGGAATATTTTATGTTGTTATCAAATATACGACTCCGCAAAATGACCTTTCATTACAATGTTACAAGAACGGGATCTAATGACATTAATGTGCGAATGAAAAATTTATTTATTAGTAAAATAAGATAATAATAATAAATAATAATAATAAATATGTTCAGACATTTTAACACACAACGCCATCTAGTCCCAAACTAAGCAGAGCTTGTACTATGGGTACTTGATAACTGATATTAATACTTATATATGTTTTTTGTGTAAATACATACATATTATACATAGAAAACACCCAAACTCCGAAACAAATATTTGTAGATCATACAAACATTTGGTCCGATTCAGGAATCGAACCCGAGACCTCTTACACAGCAGTCGCATTCGCTACCACTGCGCCACAGAGGCAGTCAAGATGAAACGCTATTTAATTTTCGAAGAAATCCGAAGTCCTTCTTATGTTTGAAGTGTACATAGGATACCACGATTAAACTGATTCGATTCGCACCAAAATACATAAGTCTAAAACTCCATTGTTTTCAGAACAATCTTTGTCACAACCGACAATTTAATAGCACTCATGTCGTTGCCCTCACAAAAATTCGGACATACCATAGACAAGATAGTCCATCGTTCACGGAGCCGGCTTTCAACACTAACGTAATTGCTTGCCAGTTTTTTTTAATTACAACACACTCCATAAACGCACCACACACGACATTTTTAACTTAGCTTTGACAGCCAATGTCATTTAAACGTTATTCTTAATGCTTTAAAGTTGAAATTCGTTTCGGCGTTGGATTTCTAGTAATGTAGATGTTATCACAATGTTTCTATTGCATGTGTAGTCGCTATTTATCTGTCCCTCGGTCGTCACTGTCATTTTAAAATGTAACATTTGTACACGACAATGAAATTTAAAATTGCAAACATTAACATCAATGATTTTGATCTATGTTATAAGTATAAAATTATCATAATCCTCATTTTCAATATTTTAATCCTATTATTTGACTTTATTTGTTAAATTGCTGAAATGTTATATAGAACGCTGATACCTTATTCATTGCTTGAAAATTCCTTCGCGGCTTAGGCAAACAGGTTACGGCTTACTTCAGGATAAGGTCCGGATAGGCGCGACATTGATAAGACTAGACATAGTTCCAGAGTAGGAGTCTATATCTGGCTGTCACTTGGAGAGGTGGCGTTTTAGTAAGAATACCACCGATTTCTAGCTCCTGCAACATCAAGATGGCGTTCGATCCAAAGGGACCCCCTCTCATTTTACAAAAAAAGTATATCCAAAACATTATGATCACTTAGTAACTCTGTGTCAACCTTGTTCTTTAGCGAGGCGCGTTCCAAATAAGGAGTACGTGTTTTCATCATTTTGTTAGTATTGTGACGCAACAGAAATGTCAATGTTCGTGCGTACTGGAACGCACGCATGCGATGATTGATTGACGACGATTTTAGCATGGTTTAGTGTTTAAATTTACAGCTATTACGTAACTCTGTATTGTTGTACGTTAGTCTAAATTGCTTACATCAATATTCGACCGTGGGAGAGCTATACTACACAGGACTGATTCGACCGAACGTGATACCACGACTACACAGAAAACCTTGAGAAATCAGATTGCACTCAATATGTTCATCCTCACTAGGTCAGAAGAGATGCAAACTCAATTCTGGGAAGGGGTTCATACTAAAAATGACAACGTACTTTTCTTTTACCTTCCCGTGTTTATGGTTATGGCTGAAGTCACTTACCTTATGTATCAAATAAATAATACTGCAATAATCTATTATTCCAGTATAAATAGTAGTTTCAACCAATGCGTATTTCAATGCTACATTTGATTATGTCTGTCTCATTACTCTCGATAAATTACAATTACTGCAACAAGTAAACATCAAAAATGTAGATCTAAGCTATTGTTTTACCAACGCTAAATGTTCGTTGAGTTAGTAGAATATTCAATATTATTCAATTAGGTATTCAAACGTACCACCTACTCTTAAATGAGGGTTTGAAGACAATATGAATAACTAAGAAACAAGTTCTTGCAATGAATCACGAATAGGTATTATGCACCTTAGCCAAATCTCTTGTTTAGTTACAAGGGGCGAGAATCCAATCAAGTGGCCTGATATTGAAGAGGCCTATGTCCAGCCGTTGACTGCGACAGTCTGAAAGTGGCGATGATTTAGTTACCAATATTACTTACAAAATGGTGTTCTATAATCCTACACACATAAGCAGATTTTCTAACTCTATGATAACATTCCAATATTTTAAATACTAGACATATCTATATCACAAAAACACTTTCATACAGAGATCTGTGGAATCCTCTCTGTCTAAGTAAGCAAATATTAAAAATTAAAATAAAACCAACTAAATAAGTTATTGCATTGTATGTCGCCGTTCAATTCTTCTCAAGATGTCATAAATTAGGTTCATGATATTGCCGTGTAAGGATAGACATTTCGTCAAAAAGGCGCGAACACAATAGTCATTTTGCGCAAGCGCTGCCCGCCAAAACTAACAACAAGGCCGATCCTTGCGACACGTGATTGATTAAAAAGTTTACTCCTATTGTCTTTGGTACAAAGGCCACACGAATAATAATTATGGGAATTATATCGGCGTTAGAAATGTCAGTATGTAATTGTTGCACATGTGAATAATTGTTAATTATTCGATATTTTAACACATTTGATTACTTAATTTCAAACTGAAGTGTCAAAGTTGAAATATCATTATTAATGGTTTGTACTGAGTGAATATATTGATACAATGTAGGAGTAGGCAATAGACAACTCGATTGTAAGATTTTGAAGCTTTCTTTTTTATTTTGTTACAAATTAGTTTCCTCAACTAATTAATATACTGATTTTAAAAGACTAATTATAATTTGTGTTTTAAACTAACTCTAGTTGAGCTATCAACTAATTTTAATAGTACGTTACTGAATATAGGCTTCTCCTAAGAAATGAGGTTTTAGCCAACTATGCCAGACGGATTGTCCCTTCTCTTTACATTGATGTTGCTCTAGTGATGTACCTACATTTACAACCTAAACAGGCTGTTCTTTATGGTACTGAGGTATTTGACCCTCAGCAATGACAACTCACAATATTGACTCCATAATGGGCGTCATAAGAACTTGGTGAATACAGTCCATTTACCTTTTGACAACGAACTTTTGCAGAATGTAGGTATATTCAGAAAGGTTTCTATAGACAATTGTTGAAACAATTGAATAGACTATTGTTCTTTTTGAAATTAGGCGCGTTCCATTGGTGGGCTATATAAAACCAGATACAATTAGGTAAAAAAGGCGGGCAATCTATATTGAACATAAATCAGCTACATACCATAACTAATAGTAGACCATCTTACATAGAACTAAGTATAGTACATAATAAAACTAATCTATACTTATATTAAAAAGGTAAAATATCTTACTTGTTGGTATGGTTTTAAGGGGTAATCTTCGGAAGTACTGATCCGATTCTGAGAATTCTTTCACTAACAGAAAGCGACACTACTCAGGAGTGACATAAGTCATATTTTATAATTCAGTGAAAAATAATAGCACTTGTAAAACAAGTCGATGAAAAGCGGGCGGATAACCCCCAAGGAAGTGGGTTACATATAATAAATATCTTTCTAGTGTTGACCCAAGATATTATTTTTGTACTGCATAACAAGAATGAAATTATACAACATACTTAGGTACACACACACAACAAAACTTTTAGTTAATTACATACAATACATAACACATCTGAACGCCAAACGAATTACGGACTTGGCAGTACCGTTACAAGTAAATATACTTCATTAAATTGTTGTTATTATTAAGCATACGCATTAAACGGTTCTTCTGCTTTAAGTTTTTATTTTGTAATTAATGTGACACTTAGTTCATCTTTAATAGTGGTAGGCCTAATCTATACTAGGCGCTCATAGCCCAGTTGTTTTCGGTGATTAGAAACAAACATCAAGGGTAAGCAATGACGGCATGGTCAGTACTTGGATGGGTGACCGCTGATGGCGGGTTTACCATCTGCGTCTCCATGATTCGGAGGTCACGTTATCATAGGATAACAGTCGTGAAGCTTAGTTGGAGGCCTTTGGGCGGCTTAAAAACATCCAACGGTAAGAAGATTACGTAGCCACAACGTTGTCTTGCCGGTCCCCAACCCGCACTCGGCCAGCGTGGGGACGTATGGCCTTAACCCTCTCCTGATAGACCTGAGCTCAGCAGTGGGACATTATGGGGTTGTTTATTGATTGAATCTATACTAATATTATTAAGAGGAAAGATTTGATGTTTGTTTGTTTGCATTGCGTAGACTCCGAACTACCGAGTCAATTCGAAACATTCTTATACTATTAGAAAGCTAAATCATCTCCGAGTAACACAGGCCATATTACATTTCCAAAAAATTAAGGAACTTATGAAAACTTCGAGACTTGGACAAGTATTCTAAGCTTAGGAAGGTTGTTAAGAGCATGTTAAAATTTATAATATTTAAAGTTTTATATACATACCAATGTCTACCCATGCGAAGCCCGGACGGGCTGCTAGTTCGTAATTTAAAATGAAACATACTTATCTTACAAGTGGGTTAATAGAGCTAATTTTGTTTATCGGAATTTCGTTTAACTAAAAATCACTAAAAATATGTTTTATCCTTCTTCTTCTTTTGATGATATGGCAATCAGCCGTATCAGCTATTTCTGCCAATGTCAAGTATTTCAAGTCTTCAATTCTTAGTCTTCGAGTCTTCAAGTCTTCGTCCTGATGGAATTAATGATAAAAAATATAAAAAAAGTGGATGACATGAAATGGGAACCGTCTTTCGCAAAAACAAAAAACGATCTCCATCGTGTTGATTGAACAGTAAACATGAAAATGTTGTTTTATCCACTCAAATGACGACGAAATGACAAAGATTGGCTAAAATTAGATATGTCACATTAAAAATAGACATTTGCTATATTGCATTAAGAAAATAGCTTCACTACAATTAAATAATGGAAGTTTTAGCGTCTTCCAACTATAAAGTCCGACGTGTAGAACTATCTGTAAAAGATTTACTAAAAAAATAAATATAGTTTAAAGAAATTTAAGTTTAGTACCGCAACAACAGAATTAGAACCAAGGTTGATTTAATTTTGACAGTTTTAGCAGTTGTAATATTATCCTAAGTTCGTCCCACAATTGAACATCCAGCCTTATGATTATTTTCCTGTTCTCGATAAGTCAGTTTACTCAAATCTCGATTAGAAGGAACAATGATCGATGATATCAATCACAAACTAAGTCCAGTTTGGACTCCGCATCCGCATCTGCCATCCGCAGTTTCATTTGCAATGCTTAATCTTCCCGTCAATCTGGGTTTTGCTACAGCTTTCCAACAAGTATTATGTGAAATTTTTCTGTGGAATATTCTTCTTTCACAATGATTCCAAATATCTCAAGCTGTGAAGGTGGTCACACAAGTCAAAGCGTTGCAAAGCAGCTTCAATCTTCAAAGCGTTCAATTTAACAAACGGAACACTAATGAAATCTGACACAAGGTAATTTAGAAGAGAATTAAAACATCAGTCAGTTGTACATTTTTGTGTAGCTTTTCTCAAGAATACTAAGACATGTCTAAACTTGTAAAAATACTATATAATGTCATTAAATAAATATTAATACATATTTTTAAATATTTCGGACACTTAACACATAACGCCATCTAGTCCCAATCTAAACAGAGCTTGTATTATGGGTTCTAGACAACTGATATAAATACGTATATATTCTTTTCAAGTTAAAATATTCATATTATACATAGAAAACACCCAAACTCCGAAAGAAATATTTGTATGTCAAATTTGGTCCGACCCAGCAATCGAAACCGAGACCTCAAGCTCAGCCGTCGTATACGCTACCACTGCGCACTGATCTACATTTACAATTTATCTAAGGAAAACAACGGGACTATTCCACTTATGAACAAGAGATTTNTAGTCTTGCCGGTCCCCAACCCGCACTTGGCCAGCGTGGGGACGTATGGCCTTAACCCTCTCCTTAGAGACCTGAGCACAGCAGTGGGACATTATGGGGTGGTTTATTGATTGAATCTATACTAATATTATTAATAAGGAAAGATTTGATGTTTGTTTGTTTGCATTGCGTAGGCTCCGAACTACTGAGTCAATTCGAAACATTCCTATACTATTAGGAAGCTAAATCATCTCCAAGTAACACAGGCTATATTACATTTCCAAAAAATTAAGGAACCGTATGAAAACTTCTAGACTTGGACAAGTATTCTAAGCTTAGGAAGGTTGTTAAGAGCATGTTAAAATTTATATTATTTGAAGTTTTATGTACATACCAATGTCTACCCGTGCGAAGCCGGGACGGGCTGCTAGTTCGTAGTATAAAATGAAACATAATTATCTTACAAGTGGGTAAGCTAAATTTGTTTATCGGAATTTCGTTTAACTAAAAATTACTAAAAATATGTTTTATCCACTCAAATGACGACGGAATGTTGACAATTTTAGTCAATCTTTGAAGATTGACGAAAATTAGATCTGTCACATTAAAAATAGACGTTTGCTAAATTGCATTTAGAAAAACGCTTTACTAAAATTATATAATGCAAGTTTTAGTATCTTTGGAAGACACTAAAACTTCCATGTAGACTGTAAAGTCTGACGTGTAGAACTATCTGTAAAAGATTTACTAAAAAAATAAATATAGTTTAAAGAAATTTAAGTTAAGTACCGCAACAACAGAATTAGAGCCAAGGTTGACTTAATTTTTACAGTTTTAGCAGTTGTAATATTATCCTAAGTTCGTCCCACAATTGAACATCCAGCCTTATGATTATTTTCCTGTTCTCGATAAGTCAGTTTACTCAAATCTCGATTAGAAGGAACAATGATCGATGATATCAATCACAAACTAAGTCCAGTTTGGACTCCGCATCCGCATCTGCCATCCGCAGTTTCATTTGCAATGCTTAATCTTCCCGTCAATCTGGGTTTTGCTACAGCTTTCCAACAAGTATTATGTGAAATTTTTCTGTGGAATATTCTTCTTTCACAATGATTCCAAATATCTCAAGCTGTGAAGGTGGTCACACAAGTCAAAGCGTTGCAAAGCAGCTTCAATCTTCAAAGCGTTCAATTTAACAAAAGGAACACTAACGAAATCTGACAGAAGGTAATTTAGAAGAGAATTAAAACATCAGTCAGTTGTGCATTTTTGAGTAGCTTTTCTCAAGAATACTAAGACATGTCTAAACTTGTAAAAATACTATATAATGTCATTAAATAAATATTAATACATATTTTTAAATATTTCGGACACTTAACACATAACGCCATCTAGTCCCAATCTAAGTAGAGCTCGTGTTATGGGTTCTAGACAACTGATAAAAATACGTATATACTCTTTTCAAGTTAACATATTCATATTATACATAGAAAACACCCAAACTCCGAAAGAAATATTTGTATGTCAAATTTGGTACGACCCGGGAATCGAAACGGAGACCTCAAGCTCAGCCGTCGTATACGCTACCACTGCGCACTGATCTACATTTACAATTTATCTAAGGAAAACAACGGGACTATTCCACTTATGAACAAGAGATTTCGCTCTATTCGGTCGATAAACAGGCACCTGTGATAAAATCTAAACCCATGCGTATAAACTGATACGAGTAACTACATAGTATGACAAATCGCCGCGTCGATTCATCGAACCGTCATACATTTATCTACAACACTCAGTCTAGCTGTTTGCTGTCTACGCGTGAACGATTACATAATAAATAATGGACAATACATTTCGATTACAATCACATATTAGGACGCCCCGCTGGTTGAGAACACCTTATTTTTATTCGATAATCGAACAATCGACTAAAATCGCAATCGGATATGATATTTTATTAATAGGCGGTGATTTTTGGCTAGTCATTAGATCACGCCGTGTCTATCATCGGGCGGTATCCACGGAGTTCTAATTCAGTAATTTGACTACATATGATAGGATTATGCAATCAAAACGTTTACAGAACTAAAGGTCAAGTTTGTATTGCGCATTTGACCAATTCTTGGGAATTAACATTGAGTAATTAAACTGTCGGTTTAAATATAGATATTCTTCGTCGTTCATATTAAGAGGACTTGTTCTTAGTTTGTAAAGGAATTTGTGGTTCATATGTGCAATGTGTTCAAACTAGTTGTGTTACAATTGACTGTCTCTTTGCCGTGATGCTCAACTCTAAGTGTGATATTAATTACCCTATCTTACGAAAAGACGACAAAACATACATTTACTCAAACCTGAAAATCGGTTGGATATTTCATAGTATTTCATGAGCAACCACGTGACACGAGAATTATAATAATAATAGATAAATGTGGATAAAGTAGTAGATTTATTCATCACTACTCAAGTAATCTTACGTGGGAGAGCCACACTTCGGCTCGAATGGGCCGGCTCGACCGGAGTGATACCACGGCCTCACAGAAAACCGGTGCGAAACAGCATTTGTGCTGTGTTTTACCGAGTGGATGGTGGGAGTGAGCATATGCACAAAATTAATAACATTCTCAATGAAATATGACGCTTAACACAGAAATTATCTTGCTTGTAGCTATCTGGGTCACACAATCATTTATTCATTTCATCAAAATACTTTAATATTATAACATATTCATAATTACTTACTAGTTATAATACTCAAAAGTAATCACCGCTATTTCCATAATAATTTGTTTGTAGATAACTATGCTAATGGACTTGTAACACTAAAATCTAGGATTTCCGTATCGGAACGATTGCTGAGCCCCGCGGTGTTACCCGCGTTTCTTGTTGTAGCCGCGGGCAACGCCGTGGGCCGAAGATAGTATCAGCTATCTGAAAGTCCCGTCGAAACTGGTCCAGCCATTCCAGAGATTACTCGGAACAGACAGACAAAAATCTAAATAAAAATATTTTAGTCTATGTACCGTGTATACATACATATACATTTAGGAAAAGGCGCTTATTTTAATATTACAAACTGACAATCCATTTTATTTATTTGTGTAGATGATATAATAGCATAAGACCGTATAAAAATGAATTATTGGACCGAGAACATGTCTGCTAAGTAATGAAATTGCAATTCGTTATCATATTTGACTACACAAATTTATATTATTGTCTATACTAATATTAAAAAGAGGAACCTCCGAATCTAATGAACCAATTTAAATATTCTTTCACCGATAATAACCACATTATATGTGAGTGTCGAAATGCAAAAGAAATTATTTGTGTATTATTGCATTATATGTGTATTAAACCAAACAGTATTACTAGTGTATTTGCATAAAAAAACGAGTAAGCCTTGTGTTAATCGCATAATAATTTGTACCTGACATACATAACATTTGAAATATCACCCAACCATTTGACGATCTTCTCTGGTCAAATCGTGAGCATTGTCAAACCAAATAGTGTTTTTACCCGTCATCTTGTCACTATTGTTCCTTTTTACCATAGCACTACCACAGATTGCAGGAAAAATGTCACACATTAAAAATTTATAGATCTAGATTTCATATTTGTTTTTTCACTGCTCATTAATTTTTCATTGAAAATGTATCGATTTGTATGGCCCTACTTAGTCGATTTTTTTTCACTGTAGAGATAAAGATCTGTTTTACGCAAAATGTATATTTCAACTTCTTGATTATACAACAACATTACGTTTGTTGAAAATTGACATAAAGAAATGTAGAAAACATGTTAAAATACCACTCGTTGCGTGTTAAATAGAAAATGAAATCAGAAAACCAATTTATTATTGTCAAACAATCAGATCTTTTCCAACGTTGCGACTCCACTAAAATCAAATTACTAACTATTAAAGCTAAAACAATTAGATTAAAATAAATGATGGCCCCAAAACAAAAAAACAATCACTTCTTTTCGGCTCCGGTAATTATTTTTTGCGTATATCGCGATATTGCTACTAAACGCTGTTCACTTCAGATCGACACGCAATATCTTATAAACAGAACACGTTTTCATGTCTAAGTTTCACTTTTACAATTAATAACTATAAAAACAATCGATTGTGAGATCTGTGGGAAAAACATATTTACACACTTTACACAATAGCGTGTTTAGTTTTATCTTTACTACTTTCTTACTGCTATCGGTCCTGAGTGATATGCGACCTCTTTGTAATAGCTAGATAATTATTTTATTACACTGTGAACAACTACAATACACTTTCACTGTGTAGATAAATGTTTTGCGAGTTTTTACTCTTACAAAAAATTTACATACGTGGAAATTGTGTTTTAAACTAAAATACCTTGAGTAGAATGAAATAATGTTTTTTATAACATCCTACAATTATTCGAAAAAAAATATATAACTAAGCTTGTCCTTTTGGATGCCAGAAATGATTTATCATTTGTTTAAAAATATCAAATCACTGCCTATAATTGACTGATGTTTCAAATCGAAAAAAGAAGTCAAAGCGACCGGCGGAAACGATGTAATATAGTCAGCCAGTAATGTTGGATGCTCCATAAGAAGTATTTCGATAGTTTAATCGTATGTTCTGATCGCACTTCGTCGGCGCGAAACT
This sequence comes from Hyphantria cunea, assembly GCA_003709505.1. Classification (NCBI taxonomy): domain Eukaryota; kingdom Metazoa; phylum Arthropoda; class Insecta; order Lepidoptera; family Erebidae; genus Hyphantria; species Hyphantria cunea. Next base: position 410,410 of record PKRV01000477.1, read on the forward strand.
ATCCGATTGGTCGATAGCTCGCACTTATGTTCGAAACATCTGATTTCAATACGGCATTCAAATGAAAAATATTCGCATCAGTGATATGTTAATAATTAATGATGACAGAACGCGATCAGATTTCTCGATAAATCTTATTTACTATTTCAGGTATAACCGTTGTTATTTAATACTTTTACTTACAAAGCTATTAGTTAGCTAGCTATTAGCTAGTTTTTAATATTTAACTTTTACGAAAGAAAAATCTTGTCTTTTACGGTATTTATATTCTATGTCCACTAGCATTTCTCATAAGGTCACTGTCACAATTGTCGTCCGTTAGTGTTAACACCTTGAGTGTACGAGCGCGGCTAGATAATGATTATCTTATCGGCTTGTATCAGCCCAGCCCAGTACCATTAGCTGGCCGACCGACTTTCCCCGTAGGGTAGGACGGCCGATTGTTGACGATTGTCCTCTGTGCACAATGAGGTAGACGCTTGAGGCATGTCCACTTACAAAACAAATTTTGTGGAAATTATTTACGTACATTAAAAGACCCAAAATTTACCAGGTTAGAACACTTTGTTCGAGACATAACTAATAGGAAACACTACCTATTGTTACATTAATATTTTTTTATGTAACAAGTTGGCTGTCAAAAAATTGTTATATGTTAAATACAAACTAAGTAATCTGTGCAACAAATACCCGTACAAATAGCAAGTATGTAATAATTACGTCATACGCATTCATGCTACATCTTTTGACTTCTCTCTTGACACGTTTTTAGGGCATTGTCCTTCTGACATGTCATAGCAAATTTTGTAGTTTCAGAGATCAATGTAGAAATGATTAGATGAGATAGAGATAGACCCCTTATCATAGTGTTGAACAAAACAAAAGACGGCTATAGAGAAACTCTCTAACACCACATTATTCTATATCAACGTTCTCATTGTAACAAGCCCTATTTATCCCTCAGCGTACCGCAACCGCTTTCCAGTGACACTTGCCGCATACTTACCTATTGCGAATAATGAGCGTTTCTGATCCATTATAGATACCAATGAGATTATTTTAGGTCAATATGATTCAATACGGCAACATAAAAATACTATTAGTAAAACTAGCAACATACCTATGCAGTTACGAAAAACTGTTATGACATTCCCGCCAATTTTATAGGAGATGTCAAATTGACAGTTCTTTATTTGAATGGACGTCAAGGTTTATTATTTTTACGATTAATCAGTTTCAAGTAATTAGATGAATATGTATATTGTACTGGTATTATTGTTACATTCTTGTAATTGAATAAAAATAAAAATACTTATTTAAGGTATGTTTGTATTTTGTAAGTTGGGCATAAAAATTAATTGCATGTTTTAAAAAATTCAAAGAAAACAACACTTAACTTGGGTACGTGTTACCTTCATATAAATATTTATTCTATATTTTCATACGAATGTACCACCCAGAATCATATCTCTTAATTTAAATGGTGCTTTTTATGGAATAGAGAGCAAACGAGCAGACGACGCCGGATGATAAGCTATTACCGCCCCCATGGACACTTGCAACACCAGAAGCAAGTTGTTACAAGTGCGTTGCCGGCCTTTTGGGGGAAGGGGGCGCTTGCGCTGTGTTCCACATAGTGCAAGGGCTGTTTCACACGGTGTGACGCCGGGGTATCACTTCGGTCGAATCGGTCTATGTCGAAGCGTGGGTCTCCCACGGTTGTGGGTGGTTAGGACTTGCAGCGTTAGAGACGAACTAACCATCACGTAGCAGGTTCCACAGGGCTGCGTTAGTTACCAATCTAGAATTTTTACTGTCGAGCAACATTTTAATAATATGCATCAAACTCTGATAAAGCTTCTCAATTAATCAGTAGGCCACAACATTTTAGTGGATTTGATGGAGTAGGTATTATATTATATTATAGCTATCAATAGTGCAAAAATTATCAGAACCTCGGCAAAGGTGTAACAAATACGATTCATGAGAGGTTTTTTTTGGCCTGGCTTTAGTTTGGGTAAACTTTTAGTTGTAATGTCAGTACATATGTCAGTTATTTTATTTTACACATCGTAATTCTTAATGTGATTGGTTTATTTTAAGAGTTATTTAAGAGCCTCTTACAAGGCAGTAGGTAAAGTCAATGAGCCCTCAATATGTCAAGGAATAACTCAGGTTGTTTATAATAACGGTTTTATATCTTCATTTGTCTTAATTCTATGAATGAATGATTGAATGACTGACAGCAATTGCTTCTATTCTAAATTAATGTTTAAGTTGGCGGTCAGCGTGTCATTGTGCCCGATTTAAGGTCACCGGACTTCAACGCTGGTTGATTTTGTATAATATGTATGTAAAGCAATATATTGTAAAAAATCATTTCGTACAGTGACCGGTCAAAAGTGGTATCTTGGCATGCAAAATTTGACTCGTCTCGACTCACTTATATAATTACCTATACAAATAAAATAATATGAATGAAAGGTCGGTTTGAAGAACTAACTCCATATAAAGTTGGTTACAAACAATTTGTGCAATTCACTTTTTAGTGTATTTATTTGTTTTTCTCACGGTATTCGTACCGCTTGGCCATTATTAGTTTTCTATTACATAACACTCGAAGTCACGTAATATTCTTGAATGGTAAAACATCATCGTTCATAGTTGATTATTGATTCCTAGTGCAGAACAAATCTTTTAAAAGAACAATAAAACACCAACTAGCATTAAAAAGTGTCGTTTACGGAAAAAAATGACGGTTTCAAGTACTACGGGTAGAACGCCCAATTATAATTAGGCGTTCCGTCTAACCCAATTCGTGCCTGTTGTCACGTAGCCTGGTGTGATATCTGCCATCTCTCATGTTCCAAGGTGTGCCTTCTGGTCTAATTGCGTTCGAGATCAGGCACAATCTGACATTTTAACTTACAATGTTTTGTGTGAAATTAAACATTCAATTCAATTTGACACGTAGAACTTCGTGAGCTTTAAGACGAATTATGTTTTGGCGGTTTAAGTCCTGACCCATTTTTCTTTTTTTCTTTCGTCACGCGGAATACCCTGTGTAAATATGCCACCTGGTGGTGGTATCCTTCAAATACCACCTCCAGGTGGCATATTGGACTCGAAAACCAACTAAAAGCGCACGCTGCCTCGGATACTAGAAGCCGGGGAACCAGGTGCACCCTAGCAAGGATATAGCCTCATCTGTCACCCTCAGGCTTGCGCTTATGGAGGACAGAAATCGGGTCAGTTTCTGAGTGTTTGCTCTCCTGCCACTATTTCATCAGAGTAAACCTAACTTAAACTAAAGAAATCTTACTACCATTTCCATTAGCGTGAACCAATCTAGTTACGATGTATATATAAGTAACTATGTACACTCCAGTCTGCCCTTTGTACACTCCGTCTCACATTTATGTACTCTCTTCTAACTGTAATATTATAGTGTGCAAATAAAGAGTTTTCTATCTATCTATGTATTATAACAATTTTCTTAAGGTTAATTTACCAACTCTGAGATATCATTGCCCCTTGAAACGTATGCGTCTACAGTATAACACATAACATGTGTACAATTTCAGGCGTCTACTTCTCCATTTGTTTTAGAAGTATCATTAACTAGCTTCACCAATATCGCAGTAAATAGCAGTCTATGTCCTTCTTCCAGAATCAAAGTAACGCCATGCTGCTATGAAATCGGTGCAGCGGTTTAGCCTTGAAAGCGTAACAAATAGTCACACAGAGTTTCTTTCAGAGATATAATATTTGTATCGATTATTATTGTAATTGAGGGGCTCATAGCCCAGTTGCACTCGGTAATTACAAACAATGACCGATGGGTGATCGCTAGTGTCACGTTAAGCAATCGTTCCCAATTGTTATCATAGGATAACAGTCGTGAAGCTTAGTTGGAGGCCTTTGGGCGGCTAGAAACATCCAACGGCAAGATAACGTAGCTACAACGTTGTCTTGCTAGTCCCTAACCCGCACTCGACCAGCGTGTTGACGTATGGTCTTAACAATCTCCTGAGAGAAGACTCGAGCCCAGCTGTGGGACATTATGAATTATTGATTGATTATTGTATAACTTATGTATCATTACTCAAATTCATCAAGTACTTTAATAAATAAATGCAATATCCGTTAGTTATTCCAACCTTAATATCGAAAGAATGAATTTTCCTTCGTCACTAAAATAAAAAAAAAAAATCAGGAAATATTAGCTACTCATTTTTTATCTAACTAACCATATATCAAAATGACCTTCAAAAATATCCTTCACAGCGATGGACAGTGCTTCGTCATGCATTATCAAACCCCAGGCTATCGTAACCAGATACTCAAGTATTAGATGTCTTAGTCTGGGGCATGCAGACTGCAACATCAGATTATAGACTAATTAGTCTGCCAGTAATTGTGCGGTGTAGGTGTTCAGATATGAGATCTAGTCAATCTTAATTGTTAATGTTGTTTGTTTTGCTGTTGTGAAATTCTCGTTAACTGTCTACAATGTATTATAATGAAGCTGTTTTGTCTATTTTACTATAAAATGTGGAGCCCAGAATCGCTATTTAATAATTCCTTACCTATCAAGTAAAAATTCTGTGTTGAAATTTGGGTACATTAAAAAGGTCTTACATTTCGAAAGTCAGTGAAAGATAAGTGGTAATTATAAAAATACTTAATTACTTAATACTTATACTAACTTTAACGAATTCTTACCGTGGAAGAACCACGCTTCGGCTTTAATGGGCTGGCTTGATCAGAGTGATACCACACACATGGTTTGCTGTGCGAGGCCTCACAGGAAACCGATGTGAAACATCGCTTGTGTTGTGTCAGTAGAGTAATCAATTAAATGTTGACCATTTTCATTGAAGGCCCTTAGTAGACCTTTCCTGGCCTCTTCTTAGGTAGGGTTCAGATTTGGGCCTGCTACCTATACCACGCTGACCAGGCAGCTTATAGATATAGCTATAACTATGTTGCAAGTTTTCTATCAATTTGCCGTACTGTTAGTCCTTGTTGTCCTGCTTAGTTAAATGTATTCCATGTTATTTCATAGATTGCCTCTATGGCGCAGTGGTAGCTTGTGGTAACTCCTATGCTTGAGGTCTCGGCTTCGTTTCTCCGGTCGGACCACATGTTTGTATGATCTGCAAATATTTGTTTCGGAATTTGAGTGTTTTCTATGTATAATAAGTATGTATTTACAAAAAAATGTATTTATGTCAGTTGTCTAGTATCCATAACAGAAGCTCTGCTTAGCTTGGAACTAGATAGCGTTGTATGTTAAATGTCCGAGTTATTTATATATTTATTGGTGTAAAATCTTCATATGTCTTCATTCATTTATAGTACAACCCAATATTCATATTAAGAGAGAATTTAAATGTAGTGCACGTGTATTTCAACCTCATACACCTGACGTTATCATCCAACAGCTTTTTGTTTATGATTTTTACGTGGACTGTGTTTCAATGCCTGGTATGTCGCATAACTCGTTCAAGGATAATCACAGTCAAGTTAAAGTGATGTGATATTAGTATGGTGATCCTGACAATCAAACCAGAGATCGTGTGTTCGTTTCCCGTCCAAGAGAAATAAATCGTTAATGAATAAACACCATAATTAAATAACAAAACAAACTAACAAAATATGTTACCAAAACGTTGCATTCTTTATCTATATCAAACACGAACATATATACGAAATATACAATCTCAATGTTCGCAAGTAAAATTGAACGAACGAACGTGAACGCGGGGACATTTTCTTTGGATAACATGTATGCTTGTTTGAGCTTACAAAACTGTTGGCCACGCCCATATTTAGTTAGGTGTTAGAAGAAACAAAAAGGTGTCGCAAGAGACCCGACTTAAGTGTTTTATTAATTTATCCATTTGTTTGTTACAGAGATGGCAGCGGAGGTGGTTCGTCCTATATGACGATGGAGAACTCACGTACTCCTTAGACGAACACGTAAGTATTATAAATAAGCATTAGTATATAGAGATCAAGCAAAAAATGTTACGATCAAATTAAGTATCGACTATTTCATCCAGTAAAACTTGTACGCACTAAGGCCCCAACTAAAATAACTTTCATCTATCAAATAAGGTAGCGAACCTTGTTATCAAACCGTCTTTTCAACTTTTTCTTCCGACTAAAAAGGCACCTGTAATCGCTTCCGCGTACTTTTATATTGACTAACTATCGACATCTCGCTTCTTGCATCGACTAATCTATCGAACGAACAAATTCGAACTTGCTTGATACCTTAAAGGGCAGTATTGAAACCGAGTACAGTATAGCTACCAATAATTGACTCGTTATTCGGAACCAAGTTTTCGCAACACTTTAATATTGATGATTTGATATTTTGTATCAAAGGTTTCTAGATAACATCTTTACAAAGTTGTTTGGAAATTGCATATGCATACTATAAAAAGAAAATGCATATATGCATCGGGTTCCAATCAAGCTACGCATTCTTATATAACTTATTATTTATACAAACATAACACACAAAGTAATAAAAACAAAAACTTTTTCCAATAAATATACCAACACCGCGTGTTCGATTTTTTGCCAATAATAATTTAATTCGTGTATTACAAAAACAAACACCTCCGGACCGGTCAGTGAGGCCGTCCGAAGATGTTCGGTTTCATCGGCACAATCCTTTATCGATATCAAATCTTTCTCATTTTTCTTCGGCACCCATAAATATTCATAATAATTGGCGCCTTTGCAATTTCAACTGACTACATGAATTTTAATACATGCCGTATATAGTCGTTCACCGCGCTGCGCAAGGGAAACAAAAAGTTGATGCATACTGTAGACATACAGAGAACAATGAATACAGAAAGACTAGGAGGTATGGCTTTCTCCACTGACACCTGAAACAAAATAGCTTATATACAATTCTATTGAATTTGGATGGAGAACGATTGGGTCTTTCACCCTGAACGTTTGCTAAATAATCGTTGCTTAGTAACAATAAAATAACTAAGAGAGCTTTATCTTTTGTTTGGAATTAGAATCGAGTCTATAAACAGATCTGAATGTAGAACAACAGAAACATTGTTAAATATTTCACTGTAAAGCTGCGTCCAGGTTTGCTTATTTTTAATTGTATTTAGTCCTTTAATTATTTTAGTGTTAATTTTTTGAGAGTATCCTGGTTTTGAAATCAGTTTAGGGATAAGGGATGTAAATATAAACGAACAAGTTACCTGATGGTAAGTGATTACCGCAACCTGCATCTCAAGCCATAAAGGTAAAGGTGCGTTAACGCTATTTGATTTTATTGCTTAAAATATTTATGCTTGTGGTAAATTCAAACTGGGGAAGCAACAGATTATTACAGACTGACAAAATTGTTATATGATAATAATAACATAATGTGTAGGACATCTGACACATGCCTATCTAGTCCCAAACTAAGCGGAGCCTATGCTATGAGTAATAGACATTACGTACTTTTTTTTGTAAAAACAAAACGCCCGAACGCCGAATCACATATTCATTGCACATCATACAAATATTTGGTCGAGTGAACCTGAGACCTGAAGCTCAGCAGTCGCATATGCTACTATTGCACCACAGCGACAGAAGTCGCATGTTGGTATATGCAATTGAAAGTGTCAATTAAAGCTGCTATAATAAGTTACGTCACAATTTCCATTGTGTACAAAGTAAATGGTTAAGTAAGGTATTAAGAAATATGGGTGGTGGAATTATGACTCACGTATTGAGCTGCTACCTAGAAAACATACGCCTAAGAGTTTGAACCCGGTTATATCCGGCATATATTAATATAAGGGCAGTTGAATCTTGAAACTAGCTTTGTCCACTATTCGTTAGATGGGGTGACTATTGGCATGGTTGGCTCTCCTTGGGGAAAACGTCATACCATGGGACAGCCGGTCTATGTATGTAGACCGACTCGAGGGTAATAATACCAGCCAAGATGTAAGCGTATCACGCCGATTCTTTTTCCGCTAGCGTCTCTATTGTCTGACATGATTGGCTTATTATATGTTGATGGTGATGGTGAGTTGACATCATTTCCATACATTTGCGTTTTTAGTATAGCTAAGGAAGCTTGACCTTACAGAAAATCGATGTTAAGTTAATTCTTTTATAGTTTTTCATTTGGGTGGTAAACATTCGTGGCTCTTGAGTGGCCTGGACTGTGTCATCTGCTCGTTTGCCTAATTTCAGCAAGTGTGTCCGTGTATTTAATTGTATATTCCAGGTAAAGAGGCCAGTTGTCGGGCGAGGGCCGTGTCAATGTGACGTATAATGTATTCCTCGGTTCGCACTTCGTTATCATTTGAATGGAGCTAAAGATTTGCAATGCACCTCGCAAACTGTGGAGGGAAGTCGTTAACTCACAGAAAGTGGGGAAATTAATGACCGTTAAACGCAAGAGTTGTTTGTTTTGTTATTGTGTTGTGTTACTGAGATATTCTGTTTCTTGAAGCTTTTAATATACGGTCACATTTGCTTAAACTCGGTAACTTTTTTATACAAACGCGCAGACGATTTTACCTGATGGTAAATTACCACTACCGTTCATGAACTTACAGCTGAATGCAAATTTTGATACGAATTCGATCTGACAAGTTTTTTGCAGTCCTTAGAGTCGCTCACTCGGAAGAAGTAACCCAAACTCCTTGGTATTTATTATTTGATTTCCNCTTAGCTTCACGACTGTTATCGTATGACAACAACCGAGACCGACTGCTTAACGTGACCTCCGAATCACGGAGACGCTCATGGTAACATGCCACCAGCGGTCACCCATCCAGGTACGGACCGCGCCGTTATTGCTTGCCCTCGGTGATTGTTTCTAATCATCGAGTGCAACTGAGCTATGGAGTCGCCTTCGCTAACCACTATACTAACGAGTCAGTCAAATGATTAGAAATACATATGCAATAATATACTTACACTACAAAAACTAAAAAGTTTAGAAAACTGCAACCAAGAGGAAACATAAATCGGCGAGTTAGCCTCAATATAACAAGGTTAACCGAATACATTAACGCTAATATATTTACTTATCTCAACTATTTAGAGTGGGTGTTATATGAATTTGCTGCCTCAAATTTCTCAGTCGCCATCTTTGAAGTTCCAGTTAACATAGCGTAGTTGGTTAGATAGTCAGAATACTTCTGACACGACAAGAAAATATGCTTCACGAGCAGGAGACTATGGATATCTGAAAGCGCAATTTAGAATGTCCTTTAAAAACTTGGAAAGATATCCTCCACTGTGCAAACAGGCTGACAGCAAACGATCTTTTTTGATGTTAATTGGCGAGGTCTGAGTCCAGCACTAAAAGTCTTATCACTGAGATGATTGTCATAGATGTCACTGTCAATCTATTGATTTGGTTTGCTCGCTCTGTCGTATTAAAAAATGAAGTGATGTTTCAATCGAAACCGAAATTAAATGGTAACTTCTGTTTAGATACTGTCTACACTTATACAAGGACAACAAGCAGCCATAACAATAATTTGTAACAAAAAGCAACATCCATTTAGCATTCTAGACGGCCGTGTGCTAAACAATGACATGTCAATTAGGCCATTCTGGTGTAGGCACACTTCACGCCCGGACCATCCATATTAATGAACGTATTCTAAACAAACCCACACTGGCCTACAAACGACTATTCTAAACAAATATACGTTTATTTGTAAACAGACTTACATGGATCTATGTGGTAGTTATAATAATGTATGTAATACATGAGAATGTAGCGTAATTGGGTGGTATCCATGACGCACTGGGGATGCGGTGGCTTGAGATTAATCCAGTAGCACTCAACTATTTATCTCGTCTTCATATAAGGGAAGAAAACTTTGTAAGGACATTTAATTATTTTTCTTATTTTTTGTTCTGCCAAAGTCTAGTCTATTCTGCCTGCTGGAAAGCATAAACGTGGTGGTCACGATACTCAACAGACAGACAGACAATGCAATAATGAAACCTTCCTGTGCCGAGCGGTCAAAACCTGGAACTCATTACCAGCGCACGTGTTTCCTTCCCACTATGATCCCGGTTCCTTAAGCGGGGCGTGAAAAAGCGTTTCACCAGGCCGCCATACTGTGGGTCACCGTGCCGAATTGTCCTTATTGCCCCATTGAGGACGGTGACCACCACTCTTAGATTCTGCTCATGCTTTCCATCAGGCAGGTCAGAGTCATATTCGCAGCTAAAATATAAAAAAATGGTGGTTGGTGGTCACATCATGGAGGCCTAGTGATGCTTATGCATAATTGGACCTCCGGTCTCGCACTCGCCAAAGAAACTCGAATGCTGTCATTTTAGGTTGATATTCAGTGCAAGGATAGTACCGACCCGATGATCGAACTGAACTGTTCGTGCTGAAATCAGCGTGAATCTACCTATGAAATATTATATAGTACAAAAAAAAAAGATATATCTTATCCGATCGTTACCAAACACAATCTGTTTGATCTTTCTGACCCTTAATTATTCGCTTTAGTAATGAATAACAACAAGGTATCTTATTATATCACATTGACCATAAGGGTTGGTAGAGGATTTATTTTAAGTTTTCCTTATTTTTGCAGTGCTGCTGTCATGCGTAGTTAGTTTCTTCCCTTAATCGGCTCTTAGGTGTGATGAATAGGAGTGGTGATCCACTGATCATACAAACATATTATTTCTATGATTTGAAGGTAAAACTTAAATTCTTAATTTTTGCCACACGGCAAGTCGCAGTAGTTAGTAACAATAGCCCATACACTGATGTTCCCTTAGCCGAATACGGCCACAGCGGCCAGTCTCAACGGAGACCAGCCAAATGAACAGGCAAAACACAGATGCACTCTCTTTTCCCTCACTCTCATAATCCGATGGGACGGTTAACCGATACGATCAGCAAAAAATCGCCCGACTCGGGTTTTGAACCAAAGACCTCTTGATTGGCAGTCGCATATTTCAACCGCTTGACCAACGAGGCATACACTACCGAAATATAAAATGTTGACCACTTGGTGTTCTAAATATGCTTATATGAGTGCGAATACTTCATAATAAATGACTTAAGACATTCAAGGAAAGGCATCGACGCCGTAGGGCCGGAACGAGTCTTGGCAATTATTTACACGCCCTGTTTGTTCCGATATTATCAGTTACAAATCATTTTAGTAATTGTCTACCAATTAATACATACCATTGTTGTAGCAAGAGGGTGGCGATAGCAGTTGTCAGTGCTTTTTTTCTTGTTGTTGAGTTTAAAGCAAAAACATTCTTGGTTGGTATTTACCGTTTGTTTTATCAGGTAAACAGAATAGTAATGTCAAATACTGCAAAGACGGCATTGGTTGAAGCGGTTTCGCTGCTTAGTGTTGCGGATTCGATCCCCAGACAGAATACCACTTTGTGTGATCATCAAATTATTTTTCTGAGTCTTGTATCAAGATTACTGGTGTGGAAATTGTCTAAAAAAAATTAAATACTGTAAAAGTTGCTAACACCCGTATAATTTGAGATTTCTCACTACATCACTTCAACCGCCATAAGCCTATCATTATTGTCCATCCAATGATTTAACATACCAGGGAACAAGTCTTGAGAATCGCGTGCGCTAAGTACAACATCAGCTGACGGAATGCGGCCGCGTTGTGCAAGCGATGCGCTGCGCCAGCGCACCCACCACAATTCACCTGCGACCGGGCCATGCCTTATAAGCTTCCGTACCTACGTAAAAACTCACACGAATAAAAAGATATTACAGTTAAATAGTAATAAATGATAAATGTAAGAAAATAACAAGCGGATAGGCTTCAATTCGTGCTAAAATACCTGTAATGACTAAATCCGTATCGAATTGGAGCTTATTTAATTATTTGAATTCTTATCTTAAATAATCAATCTTTTCAAAATTGATCTCGCAACTTATTGTATCATCATCGTCATCATCATCAGCTTATCGTAGTCGATTGCTGGACATAGGCCTCTCCAATTGCACGCCACTTGATACGATCCTCGGCTCCTCGCATCCAGCTCCTGCCAGCCATCAGTACTTATTGTATACTTGTAATAATATGATTTTCAGAAATGTGTTGTCAAGTATCATGGAGAACACAGTCAACTATCGCAATTTAATTAACTGATATTAGTGTATACTTTAAACAATTATACATTTTTTTTTCGATTATGACATCAGACTTCAAGTTTCTAATTGATTTTCATATTCAGAGTTTTCATGACAAATAAAGTGCATCATTATATGAAATCTTCAAATAATTTTACCGATATTAAATTACAGTCCCTATTGCGTGTCAAGAACTGCGGCCCAGCGCTATGTGTCGCAACCATCCCTGTGTGAGCTAGTAATCACGTCGATTTCTGCTATTCCGCAAGACATACAAAATACCTGAGAGAAAATTTCATCACTGACGTTAACAACTGTGACATTTACTCTACATACCTTGGTTATTTCGCGATCCAGTTCTTGTTAATTAACTTGATTGCTATGAAAATATACCCAAACTCTTTAAAGTCTTAATTCTTAAATTCGGTGCCTGAAGAACTGAACAGAGTTTGTTTATTTATTAGTTATGCACAAACATATCTACGGACTTAACCGGGCCTCTGTCGATCGGTTTTAAAGAAAGAGGAGGAGAGATGTAATGATGGCCTGGATGCATAAAGCAATTCTTTTTTGTTGTAAAATCTGCTAAAATGACTCTACTCTGAAAGCATACGCATAGTCCAAGAATGGTATCAAGTTGTGACGTAGTTGGGTTGAGTGATGAGATCAGCGTGACTCTACTACCTTGGTATAAGCTTTTAGACTTTTTCCTGTAATAAATATTTAAATAGCAAGAAAAAGAAAAACAATTTATCATGCTGACTAGCTTTGATTACGGATTTTTGTCGAGAGCAAATCAAAATAAATACTGATAAGGATTCGATACTAAATATCCTTACAGGAGCTAGTATTTAAATTGGAGCTGGGTGTATCAAGTCTACCTTCACTTTGCTGCACCTTTAAAGAGTTGCAACACGTATCCTTCGTGTCGGCAAATTAGCTCACGAATCATAGCAGCGGAAGTAGCAGCACTAGCAACAGGTAATTAGAACGACAGCTAGCCTGTTGCGCAAGCGCATCCGTCGGTGTAAATGTTGACAACCTCATTGCTTTCAACCTTAAATTTTATGTTTCATAAAATTAGGTCCATTTTACTTATTTCTAACTGGTATTATTTTTTCATTAAATATAATTTTAATAAATAGTCTGTCTAATCCATGAGTATTTTGGGAATGTCATGCTGAGAAGCAACAGGTGGCCTTTTTTCAAGGGATAAATTTTCCTGCCACACATATCCATGGTTCAACTATAGAATGCCTGAGATACCTGCATTTGGCTTCTTAACACAACAAATAATAATAAGATTAAGTATTTAATTAAATTATAATATACTCACAGCAAAAAACGTGGTAGTAAGTATAGTGGAGTTTAAAAAAAAGTTGCCGACAGCAAAAAGTGTTAATAAAATGTAATAAAAAATCAAGCGTTTTACCTTTTTCATTGTAAATTCCATTGTTTATCTGTTCGTAACTATTTCATATATGAATTTTAGGTCTGTTTTTATACTTAACGCACAAAGCAAGCTTATTCAATAATAAATATAATATTTATTAAATTCGAAAGAGAAACTTTAATAAATATTGACACTCATGTGACACAACAATGGCGTAGAATAATGCAGCTCCCACGCGCGGTAAAAAGTTTTACGCAGATTAAAATAATTACATTATCTGTACAAAGTGACTTTTATTAGATAATGTTTCTATTATCTAACTTTATCTTGTTTGTGTAATATATCCGTAGATAAATATTATAAAATCGATTTGGGAACTTAACATTATTACTTGTAACAGTTGTAGCTTATGCAACTATCGAATTTGATTCGATCATTTCGTAAGGTAATTCATTCATTTATTCGATGGAATCGAAATTGTTGTTTTAGTAGGGCTGTACGAGTTAGTTTTATCTTTAGGTTTGGGACATAAAGAAGATATATGGAAAAATAATTGAATAAATAACTATGTCTTACTATAGAGCAACAATTGTCCTGTCTCTTTAAATGTTTATAAATAAAATATTTTAACCTGACTATTCGACAAAACAAATATATTTAGAGAAATGTTATTAGCAATATTATTTTAACACAAATAGTGTATTTTTTATCGGCATAGTTTTTTTTCAATTTCTAGTCTTGGTCGTCGCTATTTAAGTATCTCAATCAATTTTGTGTTTGATAGCTTATTAGTGCTTAAAAATTTATTTCAGTCAAAATATATGAATAAACAGTTCGTGTAACGAAACAACTCGAAGGAACGAACATTATCACAAAATTAAAATATCTTAAGCTCATAAATTCAACTGCTATTCACCGATGTTTACATTCTGTGTGACAGCCCTAAGCATGCAATTTTCACCTCACTAACTCATGTAATGATATTTACAGTTTCACAGGTAATTCAATGATTCAACGTCACACCATAACTTTTTAAACTAATAAGCCAACCAATGATAAAAGCCCCACGATCGGTATAACAGTGTCGTGTGCCTATCAATAAAACTCCTTACATGGTCACTAGTTTTACAGACTGGTAGATTGGTACCAGGAATAAATAGCATTAAGTTCTCGACCGATTTAGTTTGATTAAGAATAACGGGCAGGCCTATCTATCTGGACAAATTGCATGTTCGGATTACAAATAGATAACAGAAAAGGATGGTAAACTATTGAGGTTTTGTTCTTATTGGTACTCGTAATCGCTTACTGTCAGTTGGATTATGTGCTAGATTGATGCTACAGATATACATGTACATAATTATCGTACAAAAAAAAACTGACTGTTTTAAAGACTACTTGCTCTCTTAAAGATTTTAGGTGTGTTCACACTTTTTACTATTACTATTTAAAAAAGTCACCATTCTTCCACCAACGTATTATGTCAATAACAAGTTCTCGTTAACATTGAAGGTAAATAAACCTGTGGTTTGTACGTCTGACCACGCCTCAGTGGGCACCGCTACTGTCAAGTTGGTCACCAGAACCCCGTGAGATCACTGGTGACCCACTAACCACAAATGCAATATTGTTACGGTCATCTAAGTGAAAATCTTAAACCGAGATATGTGAAACTGATCAAATGTTCACATATTCTGGAATGTTCTGCAATCTTCTAGACGTTTCCACATTGATGTTGAAATAATGGAGATATTTTGAGATTTGTAAATTTACTTTTCTTTTGGAGAATTTAGATCTCTGGTTAGTAAACAATCAAATACTCTCAAAGTATAGTAAAATAAAGTATATATAGTAGTAATACACGTTCTATTTCTGTGTTATAACTATAAAATAAAAATAATAGCGATTTGGCAGGGCCAAAATGACTCTACTGTACTGTACTTCTATATAGTTTGCTCCCTTAGCCGGCTCTTACTCTTACTTATCTTACTTACAGAACTATACACCGAGAGACAAGCAGGCATTAGTTGTCCCTTTTTAATAATTAAACTATAAATACATTCCAACAATAGAAAATCAAAGGATAAACACTACCTCTGATTAATTTAACTGTTAACAATCCACGCAGATCAGCCTGAGGCATAACAACAGGGCCATTAAATAACAATCAGTAATGCAATCGACATAACAGTGCATTTAATGCGAGGTTAGCCTTAAACTTAAATAAATCTTAACCGGATAATATTAAGACTGTACTGATGCGTGTTGTCTGATAACTAAAACATTCGAATTTAGTCTAATTATATCTATTGAACACTAATGTTAAAGGCTATTAGTTATTTTCGATTGGTTCTGAGTCTACATTAAAATAATATTTATCAAAAGTAGTCCTATTTTCCTGTTTATGATGCCTGTGTAGAAGATACATTTTACATATTTTTATATTAAACATAGGCAATACGGCTTAAATTTTTTGTGTATTTCGGATAGTTCCACTTCAAGTAGTTCGATTGTCTTGAAATTGTCCAAAAGAACTCACAGAATCACTATAAAACAAATATTTCATTTACAGGAAAACCATGAATTTCACAAAACATTGTTATATTACACACCTTTGAAACAACCTCAACCTGCACGCGGCCAGTGTGAGGACGTATGGCCTTAATCCTCTCCTGAGAGGAGACCCGAGTCCAGCAGTGGGTCATCATGGGTTATACTGTGATATTCGACTTTTTAATGTACAACGCACATTTCGAGGTACTATTAAATTGTTCAGTAATTGAACTTAGAAACCCCATGATAGTTAGTAAAAATTGATAACAAACTGACGATAGCCTAGTAATTGCTTTTCATTTTTAATCATTTACGACTTATTTTTTTCCATAAAATAGGTATACAGACGAATAAATATACAACCTAATGATTACCAAACCAGACAAAATTTACATTATTAGCAACAGTTAGATAACGAGTGCGCCAATCAGGTCCTAAGAAGATGGCAGCCAAGAAATGCCTTCACAGTTTGTAGCATGTGTTTAGTTGGAAAATACCTCGAGTAATAAATAGTAGTTTGTGTCGGCTTTCGTTCTAAAATGTCGTCATAGAAAAGGCAAAAGGCGGGTCTAGTGGCCTAGGCTGCGTACCTAGAGATAGCTCGAAGGGATAAGATGAAGCGTCGGTCCTGCTGTTGTTGTCTAATTCAAAGAAAAAATAATCCTTCTAATAAAAAAAACTCCTTCATTAGGAGCACGCAAAGCACTTGTGACTCCTGCGTTACAGGCGTTTATGAGCAGCAGATGGCCTATCCTCTGTCATTTTATTAATGTGAAACAAATAAATAGAGGCTTAGTTTGGCCTAACTATTTTAGAAGCATATTTTACATTCTGGATTAGAATTATAACATATTTTTGTTTTCAATAAGTTCTTGATTTGAACCACTCACCAATAATCATTAGTGCTCGCGGCAGCGACACGGCCCGCTACCAACTAAACTGTCCCGATAATCGACATAACACCTGGAGGAATCCAGTTATTATATACACTATATAGTTAAGGTGGATCTAACTCTCCTAAATAAATATATTGAATCAAAATTAAACAGCTATAAATTTAAATCCTTACTTGGTTTCCCTTTGCGAGCAGCTGAACAATACCTCGTTCTTCCTATCCGTACCGAAATGACTCGTAACAAATAGCTTCACAAAGTAAATTTCGCAAAAGAGACTTAAACTTGTTTATATTATACTTGACATCTAAGAGAAAAGAAACACTGGTTTGAAAACCACTTACCTCCATGATGTGGTCAACCCACATCCGCAATGCGTAGGCGACGTTGCAGTGCTAACTTAAAACGACTATTTCCAAGAGGATATTGCGATATGGGTTACGATGTCAGGTGACATGGTAACTTGAATAACAGTTAGTAAATTCTCTATGAATGAATCCAGGCGAAATTGTAACATTAAACTTTAATGGCTCCTGCACTTAGTCACATGAAGCGACATCCATATATATAAAATTTATTTTAACGCCATCTTTCGTGTACTAGTTGAACTACTTCCTACTAATCCTGTATCTCACTATTAAAGTTCCTCCGAAATTGTAAGAGGGTAGTAGTGATTCCAGCCAGGCATGATCAATTAGCATAGTTGAAAAATGCAGGAAGGACATGACAATTTCTTCACAACAATAAAAAGTTTACTGCATGATTGGCTTAGTGGTTTAAGTTTTGTGGAGATGACCCCACAAATTGTTGTTCTAAGTCTAGGGGTTGTACAGCTTTATAAAAGTTAGTTACACCAAATAAATAATACTAAACTTAAACGACACAATCGACACAGATCTTTCCAGTCCTTTTGTGAACAAAAAAAAAAGACCCCAAGAAGCGATGAACGACCGGAAATTCATTTCTCCCATCAACTTTCTATATATAATTACAAATTAGTTTCGAGAATCGATTACAAATCTACCACTTTTCTCTGTCTGTCGTGAAATGAGTCATATAAGGAAATATTATATGCTAAAAGAGGGCAGACGTATTAGTTGTGGAGCAGGTATGACGAATGTCGCATCACTTTTGATGTAGGAAGAGCTTCTTAAACGGTATTTTACCAACCGGACGTATTAACTTGACTAAATTACCCGTTTGTGATTTATATTTGAGTTTGCATTATGTTCAACGAAATAACCTGTAAAAGTTGGGTTTATAATGCTAATTCGCGTCATTTTACTGTCGACAAATAGTTATGTGTTTTGTATATTGAGTTAATAAGTCTTTCGCACAGCAATTTGCACCAAAGCATTTGTAAAATAATAATAATTTGACTCATCTCGCATGCAATCTTTTATTTGAAACTAGAAAATAATAACCTGCGTAAAAACGTGAGGTGGTTTTCGTGGAGATAGACATACCGTAAGATACCTTTAATTTTACCAAAATCTCGATATAATTTTTGTAGTAGAATAATTGACATCTAGTACTTCGACACATTTTTACAATAGACTTATATATATTTATTAGACTATTGATTATATATTATATATATATATACTGATTTAAATACATATTTAAATCAGTATATATATGTATTTAAATCAGTTGTCCACTACCCATAACACAATTTATTATTTATAAGATTATTTTGTAAATTGTACAAAATTATTTTCTGACTTTTAATGCGCCTCGTTACAAAAACCTGTTTTTAGTTTTTTACTTTTAATTTATTTGAGGCAACAACTAATAGACCACTTATATCCCTAACAACCCTGAATCCATTTCCATTCACAGATTCGCCTGGTCCTGCATTTAATGTACCATTTAGAGATAATTTTAAATACACACATTTTTAACGAGATTTAACGAGATCTGTTTTAATGGCAACTCTTTTTATTCGTTCTTTGATAACTTTAAGAGCTGTAAGTAAGGTAGATGTATCTTTGTGGTGACATTATACAGAGAGATAATAATAATTGAAAATAAATGTAAAAAATATTCCAATTTGTGGAATGAACGGCATAATTATTATGTTGTGGAATGCTACGGCTTTTTTTATTTTACAGTCACAAATGAGATTTACGAAAATTACCTACATATACATGCTTAATATGCCTTGATGGCGCAGCGGTAGGTATGCGACTCTTGTGCTTGAGGGTTTGATTCCCCGGTCGGACCAAATGTTTGGTTTGATATACAAATATTTATTTCGAATTTAATCCGTATGTGTATATTAATATCAGTATTCTAGTACCCTTAGTAAAAAACTAGCAATTTTGATTGCTTTTCATGTTGTAAAGCACTCATTAGTATTTTTTTTTTGTATAAATAAGGGAGCAAATGACAGATTGTGTGCAATTTTTAAGTTAGAAACACAAAACAAATAATAATCACACGAGCAGACCCCGGATAATAGCTAGTTATAGGCCGACAATGATCCAACAATTACGCAAAAAATAAAGCAAATGTAAGCCTCTCGTATAGAATAATTACGGCAGATAATATAAACCTCACTCAATTTTTAATTCACAAAGTTTCTAGTTAAAAAATCTTAATGTTGCCAGAGTACATGTATCTTGTGCGTGTGCGGTCCGCTAAAAGCATGTTTATTCCTTTATGATCATTGTCTTTGGAGCTGGCCGATAATTGAACTCAAGATACAGTCTTCTTTTCTTTATGGTCGTTAGAGATACGTCAGACTTGTCAATTTATGGCTAATGGTAAGGCTTCTGTCTCAATTATAAGTTTTCTAGAACTACTACAAATATTCTTTTGCGTTACCTACTTATACCTATGGTGAATATTTTTTCATGTATTTTAAATAACTAATCAGTTAAATACTAGATTTGTTAGTCTATGAAAATTTATTTAAAGATTATCAGACTTTTAACCCCCCTTAACTCCTTACTGTGGGTGACAGAGGGGAAAAAACTGCAGGTAACTTTTCATCCGTGTATTATAAATAACCAGTTTTACAAATCACAAAAATGCCTCGGTGGCTCAGTGGTAACGTAAGCGACGGTTGTTCTCGAGGTCTCGGGTTCAATTCAAAACACCTAAACTCTAGTCCCAGGTCGGACTAGAGTTTAGGTGTTTTCTATGTATAATATGTAAGTATTTACAAAAAAAGTATTTATGTATTTGTATCAGTTGTCTAGTAACCATATTACAGGCTCTGCTTATTTTGGGACTAGATGACTTCGTGTGTTAGATGTCCGAAATGTTTATGACTTATTTATAAATGAAGAGGGAAACGATGATAGTATGTTATACGACATCCTGCTAAATTAGAATTCCATAGAAAATAATGACTCTAATATGTGTACAATTTGGCCTATTGAAATCAGGCCACATATTTGATGACGTAGTATCCGGTACAGTAATTACTGTCCACAATGGGCTATTGTCTGTGACAGCGTGACACTTCCGGTTTGTGAGAGCATCCTGCCCGCGCTGCGCCGGCGCATCAGATCGCTATCTCTCGTATTGTTTTGTCGTTTTGGATCGGCGTAGTTCTACCTACTTCCGATGTTTGATGCTTTTTACCATTAAAAAATCCACACTCATATAATAAATAACTGTGTTTGTTATGCTTTCACGACTAATCTATACTAATATTATAAAGTGGAAAAATTTTATTGTTTGTTTGGCCTGAATAGGCTCCGAAAATACTGAACCGATTTAAAAAATTCTTTCACCACTATAAAGGTAAATCATCTCCGAGTGACATAAGCTGTATTTCATTTACAAAACAGGAACCGTATGAAAACTTTGAGACTTGGTCAAATATTCTTACCTTGGAAAGTGTTCTAAGAGCGTGTTGAAATGTATAATATTGAAATTTTTGGGTAAAACCAATGTCTATCTGTGCGAACATTTCAAAATGAACAAACAAACGATCATATCATAGGTAAATCACACCCAGACACAGAACATGAGAAATATGACCTTGTTCATCACAGAATATTTGTACCTGACTGGGAATTGAACTCCGGACCTGTGGCTTAGCAATCAGAATGAATGAACCAGAACAATTTATCCCTCTGCTTTTTATTTAATTGGTGCTATAATATCCGCATCAAATAAGTCAAATAAGTTTTAAGTCTGTTACCCTATGAAGGCTAAACCACTGTACCGATTTTGATGAAATTTGTCATGGAGGTACCTCGATCTAGAGGAAGGATATAGCCTACTTTTTTTACTTACTTTTTTACTTCTGCGTGTATCGGTTACTTCGATAACCGATACACGCAGAAGAAGACACGGGTAAAAGATGCGTAAACAAAATTATTCATTAAATATATTTTATAATAAACAAATACATTAACGGTGTTTAAGTAATGTCTACTTTCCAACATCAAACTTCCCGCACACAGTGTAACGGTAGAACAACCTCCATTCAGCTATAGAAAATGGTGACCATTGATGCATGAACATATAAATGGCCCAGTGAGATGCGGGTTCGTTGCCGGTAGAAGCAAAAATTGTAGCTAGCGGTGTCGGGCCCACCGCCTGTGACGGGCTGACCCTCTAATAGTCGGTAGTATAAGGGAAGAGCGGAAGCGGTAGCGTAAAAGTTGACGTAGTATGAAATTAAGACGTATTATAGCATTCTAACACTATTATTACTATTATTAACGGTGTCCATGGGCGGCGGTAATCGCTTACCATCAGGCGATAAGTCTGCTCATTTGCCCACTTATCACACTCACTCACACTAAAATAGCTAGTTATTACCGTTGATCGTTCACTTTTGTTATTTAATTTGTGACTTAACTATTTTAAATCTTCAGTATTTCTAGCTATAATTAAATTTCTTTATAATAGAGTTGGTACTTTAGATTTTAATATCTGCTTTCTTTTGTATTCCGTTACCATCGATTTTAAACCCAGATGACCCTTAATCCCTAAACCGCTCTTAAAATCGCTATAACTTATTACACACGCCCTTAATTCGCTTGGTTGGCTTCTATCGCAATATTTAGGTGATATCTATAGTTTTTGCTCGCAATGGCGGGCCCGAGGCGTCAATTCGGCTCAAATCAAAACTGGACTGCGGTTATATGTAGATTGCATGTCTGGCTGTAGTTTCGTTAATTTACTACCTAGGAAACTGTTACACATTTATTTGTATAGCGGTATACTGTTTAGATTTTCCATTGATTTGTTTTGCCGCGGTTTTGTTCGATATAATCCCGATGTTGCTTGTCTGTGATGTGAAATAATCGGAGTTATCATATGAGATTGACTCGTGACCGCATGAAGTGGTGTTATTGTAATCGAGAACAAAAACGTTTGCTATTTGCTGGTGTTTATAATAATCGTACAATAAATCGAAGGGTCATCATAGTTTTTATGCTAATAGCTTAGCTTAGCTTAGCTTAGCTATCTTAGCTAGCTTAGCTAGCTTAGTATCTTAGCTAGCTTAGCTTTAGTAATTGTATGTTTGAAGTGGTTTATTGTGTACTAGTTTTTGTCCGCGGCTTCCCTAGTACAGGAGTAGATATTTTTATCCCCTATCTTAGACGTGGCATTTCCGAAAATCTTTTCTTAGTACTCATTTTATAATATTATATAAAGAACCGCGTTATATAAAGAACCTACATGCAAAGTTTCAGGATTCTAGGTTCAGAGGTTTGGGCTGTGCGTTGATCTCTGGGTATTTTAGTCAGTCTTCCTCTTTTATATACATATATAGATATTTGTACAGGGTTTGGACGGGTCACCAGGCCCTGCGTATGGACGCCTCCGTCCCATAGACCAATGGCGAGGCCCATATCTGTTAGTGCACCGTTAAAAATCGTTGATGTGTGTTTCCGACCTTTCTGTAAAAAACAACGAAAAATAGACTTGACGTTTATCTTCTGTGTATCATTTTGGTCGAGCTGAACCACTTGTGACCAAGCAATGGGACCACTTATGAACAATACTTTGTGTGATCTAGGATCTAGGAATCGTTGTCCTTAGTCCGAGTGTTTTGGTTTCCTTTTGATGTATGTTTGTAAGTCCGCTGCAACTAAGAAATATTTTCAGTGCCGTAGTTAAAGAATAGTCGACTTTAAACCTAATTTAATCACAATTATTCTTCTCAAAACGTTTTTCTTTAGTTTTGAATTGTATCCAAATATCCGTAACTAATATCGGTTTCATTCATAGTCTGTTAATAACAACGTTATACAACCAAATAACCACAGTTATTGCCGTACACAAAATCTGTAGTGTCGTGAACGTGAGAGAATCCCATAAAAACGCCATAACCCTCGTAATGCTCGATAGCCATCATGACGGGATCGTAAACTAACTTGTCGTTTCTTCATTTTATTTTATAATATCTGCGTAGGAGTGTCTTTATCGTATTATATTCTAATTTTAAGACATCATAACGACAAATGTAAATAACTAGCTATTGCTCTCGGCTTTATCTCCGTGGTCATATCTTATTTTGTGTTCCTAACTTTAAGAATATTTTAATGGAACTATACCTTATCCCTAAGGAGTCAATTCCCAAACACCTCTTCTGAGTGGGTACTTGTTTCAATTTAGTTTCTGAGCTGATTAATCACTCAGTCGCCAGTAAATTTATATGTATACACTGTAAATCTAAAGAATTAGTTTACTTAAACGCTTTCTTGTAATCCACATATCTAGGGCTGAACATCAAGGAAATTATTTTTCAATTATTTTCTTTGAGATAGGCACGCGCAACTTTACATTGAGCACGAATCCAACCTTGTAGGTTATTAATATAAAGTAGAGTTTTAAAAGCTAAAAAAAATCATTCTTCATCATAAACTGACGCGCTTTCACAGTAGCGTGAGAGAGGCTTCAGGCCATAGAAGCAGGTTAAGGTAGTCAATAAGAATCCTGTTATATAAACAGGCTTCGATATAGCAAGATTGTTGACAGCTTTCCTTAGATTATTCACCATCGCAACTAGTATAATTTACTGTGCTTTCAAACGACACGAAGCCTAAATACCAGTGAAATGTATACGATATATATCGTATGTATATGCATAGAGCAACACAGAAACGCGGACCGGAGCGGAGAAGCCTTAGGGTCTTTTTCCGATACCCAATACAAAACAGTTTTTTGCGGAGGCAATCTTCACACACACATTTTAGTGAACATTTTAGATATACATTTCCTGTCAATACGAACTAACATATAATTTTCATTCTCTCATAATTTCAACATTTCATATCATAAATTAGAATTCTTCTCACTCGCTTCACTCTTGGCAGAGCGGTCGTGGTCACATAGTTGTCTACACCGTTGGTAGAGGCGGATAAATCCCGTCGTACAATTTCCCGCCATCTTACCCTGTTGGTAGACTGTCGGCTGCAGTCAGACATACGGCTTCTGATTGTGAACTTCACCTGGTCGATACAGCGCATGGTTGTCCTGCCACGTAGTGTGACATACGCACACTATAAATAATAAAATAAATATTTCGGAGATCTAATACGTAACGCTATCTAGTCCCAAGCTAAGCAAAGCTTGCGTTATGGGTACTAGGCAAGTGATATAAATACATATATACTTTTTTTGTAAATACTTACAATTTATACATAAGAAACCCCCAAGCTCCGAAACAAATATTTGCAGTTCATACAAACATTTGGTCGGAATCAAGAATCGAGCCCGAGACCTTATGCAGCAGTCGCGTATGCTACCACTGCGCCCAAGAGGTAGTGAAATAAACTCATTATGTACCTTTACAGTGTAATGCGTAGGCCTATTTTGGTTTTTACTTGATAGAGGTGAACGCCTGCATATGGCTTTTCATTATCTGTTGCTCTAGTGTGTATGCGTTATATTGCGTACTGTTTGTAATTAATTAAGTTACCCGATGGTTAAAAAAGAATGGTAAGTAAATTCGGAAAATAGTTTAAAGTCTGGAATAAAAACCATAGACTTTTTATCCTGAAAAGTTTTGGATTAAATTAATATTAAAATATTATATCGAACTTCTAAAGTTCTGGAGTAAATAAAAAAATATGTATATTTTCTTTTAATTTAAACAGTTTATTTGAAAATAATGTTGTAAAAGCTATAAGATAAATTGGTAGGTCCCAAATTCCAGTCGAATAAAATTGTTGGGCGTATCGTAAACTGAGTCGACTGGGTGAAAACATGGGGACCAACAAGATATTTTTTATTTTAAAGTTTTTAGTTTTTCATAGTGAACTGTATTCTACTAGTCAAGCTCCTTCATTTGATACCCATACGGTAGTCGTGACAAAATGTGTAAACCACCATTTTGTACCGGCGCCAGCCATTTTGATTTTTTTTCATAATTAACTGTGTTCTACTTGTCAAACCCATTCGTTTGATCTTTTTGTATTTACAATGAAACAGAATTTATTTGTTTGTATTGTCACTAGAACTAAGTTTGTATAACAAACTTCCGATAAATCTGTCAACAGGAAGGGGGTCAGATTTTAATTGCTAGATTTGAACCAAACAAACAGGGCAAGCTAAATAAAACCATTTAAAAACAGCCGTATTGTAAACCTTCATTTTCAAGTCGGTTAAAAATCATAGCGCAAACTAAAACCGCAGGCAACAGCAAGTAAATAATAAGCACTTAATTCACATCGAATGATGACATCCGATGTCAAGTGAATTATGGTTAAATTCGATAGATAAAGATCTCAATCGAAACGAAAAAGCTCGAATTGATTGAATCCGTCGATTTTTAATCGATTTTGATTATAAATGTGCGCGCGCGCCGCCCATGAGCGCATGTGATTTATTCGGTGATAGGATAAAAGAACGCTATCATGGATTTAATTTTTAAGTGAAAGTTGTTGATGTAATATAATCTTTAATGTAATTTAATATAAAGTTGTGAAATGTGTTTTTGCGGTCATAAAAATATTATGTTATAAATGAAAGTTTTGATTAGAAACATTTACGTTTAAAGCACCTTTTGACCTACGTAGGAACGTTCACAAGGCAAACGAAAAACCTGGTCAGGTTTCCATTATATGTTTATGATGGTTTTACTACATACGGCTTCGATTATTTAGCGACTGCCATCAGATAAACCTTAACAATCGAAACACTCGGCAGTATCAGTTCTGTAGATAGACTTGTTGAACTGTTTAGGGCTCGAAGTACCCATAGTTATTCTACTCTGCCTGGTGAAAAGCAGAGTGATGGTCACCATACACATTGCGAATACAGACAATGTAACAACAATGCAGCATGTTGATCCACACTATGGTGACCTATTAAGAGGCTTCTGCATCATTGGACCGATCTGCACTCACNCGCACTCACCTACGAAACACGACCGCACGAATACTAAAAATAAATTATGTTGAATATATAAGGAGTGTTTAATTTACACAGTAATTATCATAGTGTAACACGTGCACGGGGCAGTTTTATTATTTGAATTTTGATTGCTGATTGTATTGTAATGTGGCACTCATAGTTACGGCGGTAAGGATCGATGTATATCGATGTATAAGTCTTTATGAAAGCTGCTACAAAAATATATATTTTTTTTTAATTGTTAAACATTTATTTTGAATCCAATGATATTTATGTATGTACCTTATATATATATTTATGTATAGCTTTGTTAATATTATTCACTTGCCGACCTGGCAAACTTGGTACTGCTATGTTTTTCTATAGTAAATATTTTCAAAATTTCTGAAAAACTTACTTTAGTAATTTTTCTCGCTTGAGTTTCGAAAAGGAATTGAAAGAAAAAACTTTTTAGGTTATCTTTTTATTTTCTTCTACACAAACCTTGCCCTAACAATAACGAAACACAGAAAAAAGAAATATCTAATCTGGTGCAGCCAATCAGAAGTTATTCGCGTACATATATTTCGATGATTCATTTCTATTTTATATAAATAGAAATATATTATAATAGATATGTGTTTTCCCGTAGTCAAGATGGGTTCAATTCTGTCCAAATACGGGTAAGAGTAATATGAACAGCAAATACTAAATGAGTGCAGCTTCAATCAATGGAGCTATTAGTTTTTTAATAATGAAGATAAAGGATTTCGATATCAGGGGTGACGCTAAATTAAGTTTCTTTCGCTGTTTGTTCACTTAGATAGTTTAAACTACTCAACCGATTTCAATACAGTTTTCCACAATAGATAGAGTGAATCAAGAGGAAGGTTTAGAATCAGAGAATATTAAAAACTACCGTGCAGAGATGGGCTGGTCACCAGTAAGTCATATTGTAATTAACGTGTGTTGATAACTACAAAATAAACTTGATAACGCTAGACAGGTAACACTGGAAATAGATCACTTTAAATCGTATACCATCTTTCATTAATACCAGGTTTCTGAATAATGGTCAATTAACAAGGAATCTGATGGTCCATTTTCATACAATGTGTCTCTTTCTGTCCTAACACGCACACATTATTTAAGAGGGACATGCATCGACTCGTTCTAGATACGTCACCACCTATGATGACCGGCACGCCTCTTGGTCTTAGGGTTGCCAATTTTAACGTCTCGTATAAACAGCTTATTCAGTTATGTTTATTAGTTTTTTCATTTTTTTTTATGTACGGGCCTGCTAAAATGACTCTACTCTGCTTGATAAATAGTATAAGCAGAAACCAAGAGTGGTGGTCACCATACTCATTGTGAATGCAGACAATGCAACAATGCAGCATCGTGACCCACACCATGGAGGCCTAGTGATGCTTGTGCATCAGTGAGACTCTGGTCTCGCACTCAACAACGAAACATGGCAGCACGAATGCTGTCGTTTACATTGCCTTCTGTGCGAGGGTAGTACCGCCCTTGTCGTGCCAGCCCGTTCTATTTGTGTTCTAAAATTAATAATGTAAACTATGCTTGTGTGGAATTTGAGTTTAAATAACGCGATTGCGATAGCTCCTTGGTAAATATAATAATAATATTAATTACTGTCAAAGATAATATGGGTCTGCATGCCCGTTCTGTAATTGGAGACTCCGCTACAACATGGGTACCAACTACTATGATAGGATAAAAATGATATCTGAAGTAAAGGATAGTTGAAATAAAGTTGTCCAAATCTTGAGACACTTTTGGATATTTAAAACAAACTAACTGTAGTAAAATATACTTTAAATATCGAATCTTCATATATTATCGTTTTTCTTGAAACATAAATGAGTGACAACCCTATGATGCGCACGCGTAAATAGCTCAAGTGACACCGCAATATCTGATTAACAAGGAAAGACTAATCTTTGAAACGCGGACGTAGAGTTGCCAGCCTAATGGATTACCCCGTAAATAGGCTAACCAACCCAATTATAGGGCCTAGCCATCAACTACGCCGAACTGGTTATCAATGGGGAAATTAACACAATTAGGTGTGGTTCTAGTTAATGTAGCTACAACAGATATAGACTTAAATACTGATATATTAAATATGCTGATTAGTACACTTGAGAATATACATAGTTGCAACTGTAGCGTTGATGCTGGTGTTTAACGATCGCGCTGGCTTCGATTATGGATCAAAATGAGACATAGGTTAAATTTACGTCCAAAATAAATTTGTATAGGTAAGAAAAAAAAACTATAATCTATTACCTAGCACCCGATTATAACACACAAACAAAGAACACACACACGCACACCTGCACATGCACATACGCACAAACGCACACACACACACACAAAAAAAACGCGCGCCCGCGATTTTTATATGTTTCTTGTAAATATAGTTCTGATTAAACATACTGCACTGAGTACATCTGTGATGAGGAATAGTTATTTTTAAGAAATATTTTAAGAATATTTATCTATGAGCGATATGTATCTATGAGATCTTTTTTCCTCTTAATTTCGTGCACCCACATATACATTAAAATACCCAGTACTATCAAACATTTGTTTAGCTATTACCATCTTTTTATCGTTAGTATATCGGAAGCAATGCATCTAAAACCTTAGGTATTTCAACATAAAAGGCTTTAATAGAAAAACTGTTATATACATAGAGAGGTCAAGAATTCCTCGAGTGATATCCGTAACTATTGATAAAGCCGTGTCCTGCGCTTGCGCAGCGTGGGCGACAGTGTTAACGGTGCTAAATGACTTTGCCATTGAGTTAAAATATGGACAGGACGATAACTCTATGTATGGACTTGTCGTATATATTCTAGAACAGTCGGAAGCTGAAACATATCTATATTTTATATTTTAATATGTTATCTATTGATAGATGAATGAAGAAATAAATTCATGTTCTTTATTCATCTGATAATGTCAGTCTATCGGTTATCGCTTCTAACGTAAACAAATCTCGCATTTCTTCGCGAGCTTTCTTTTTTTATCTATTTTCCTGTTTAGGCTGTCAAAGCTATGTAGTTTATAGCTGCTGTTATAACTACCGCATTCCTCAAACATTTTCCCCCTAACAAACATTGGCACCAAGCACAAACCTTGGCCCTACGGTAAAACCACCTAATCATCTCGACACCAAACGGTACAAGCACTCCATGACAAATCTATAATGTGCCAACTATGGTAATGACCAAGCCGCATGGCCTCCACTCTGAACCAATTCAATGTGATCGTGAAACGAATGCATAGGTCAGGTTAAAGTAGTCAGTTCCCTTAAAGGTGTAAGGCTAATTGTTTGGAGTTCCTCCATAGGATTTATGACGTCACGATCGATTGGACTTCCGCGCTGTGGGAAGCGTGTTAACCATCACATCATTAGTATAATCGTTGAAGAAATCATTAGGACTCTTGTGGAATATATTGCAAGAATTAACATAGGGACGGGTTTTATAAATAAATTTGTTTATGTATACGAAAAATATAACTTTGGTTCATTTCATGAGCAAGTCAAGTTCGAAAAGGGGGAGTAGTTATTTGTTTTCTTTTTACATTCCCATACAAAAGAGGCTTTAAGTTTCTTACTTCAATTGGCCCTTTGCTATCATTGCTTAATTTAGGTCAATTCGTAATAAAATATTGAAAGGACTATAGACTAAATTGGAACCATGGGAAGGCAGATAGGGAAGTATATACTATAGCACGAATAATTCCAGTAGGCTAACTTGTGCCTCAAACTATTTGTATCCGGAATATCAGAGCCTCTCTAATTGAGTATGTACAATGTGTTTATTAATTCTGAGAAGGCATGCAAATTTATCTAAATGGTAAGCCTACTTGCACTAAGCGGTCAAGAGAATAAAGTATCAAACGTACAAAAGCCGTTAAAACCATTCAGACATAATTAGTCCATTGAACCTAGATAGAGCGCCTGCGCAATAAAACGTTCCAAGTGACGAAATCAATAAGTGCAGTACTGTTTTACGATCGATGTTAATAAGAAATCTGCCTCTTAAAGTTCTACGTTTCGATAATAGTGATATTGGTCGTGGACAAAGTGGCAAACTAACGACGAGAGGGCCAGCCGCACCGACGTATACGTCGGTTATCATGGTAAATAGCAAGCCTATGTCCCTCCTCAAGAATCAAAGTCTTTCCATGCTGTATTTCATTGAAATCGGTGCAGCGATTCAACCGCCGCAACAGACATACAGAGTTACTTTCGAATATATAATATTAGTATAATATCTATTCAATCATCACGGTGACCGCTTTGGGCATTGTGATTGGCTCGCATTGAACTCCTTACTAATTGCAACGCCACACTCAACATTCAAGGATGAGTAGAGAGACAGCTAAAGTCGCCCTAGGAGCTTAGTTCCACCAGTCCGTTCGTACACTGCTAAAAACACCAAATAAAACCTGCAAAATATTTAAGATATAACATAAAGTCGTGTTAGTTACATTGTTAATAACTCATGAATGACTGAGCTATTTGGCTCAAAATTGGTGAGGAGGTAACTTAGAACCAGGAAACGGTCATAAGATACTTTTTAAATACAACACTTTTGCAACTTTGCACTTCGGCTTTAACCGCTGGTTTTTGTTTTACCGCGGGTAACACCGCTCAGCTACTTTAGGATAAATGCTGGCAATTCAATTGTTCATTATCAGGACCTTAAAAGGTAGGTCTTGTCTACAAAGACCCTCGTGCAATATGGAACCGATGACGTAACAAATAGTTGCGCCTGCGCAGCTCAAATCAAACCGTTTGAGGACGGCGAAAGTTACCATATAAATCAAATTAAGCCATGTTATTGTCAAAGTCTAAACATTAATCACTTTTGTAATATATTATTTATTTCAGACTGAATGAGTTCTCTGTCTCGCTTATATATATTGACATAGACAAGGTTAAAATATAGAGCAATTTCGTTTTGTTTGATGTTTAAAGTGAGATTGAGTTAGAAATTCAATGAAATGATGTAATTGGGAAAGTTACTGCGGCCAGTATTTGTCTTTTATATATCTATACAATTAAAAGTAATTGAAGTGTCTGTTTGTAATTCAAATTATGAATTTTTCTCAAAGTGCTTAAGTATAAACTGTAGTTACATCAAAAATCGTAATTTTCTGATTCTCTAAGTCTGATTCGTTAAGTAAATAAATAAATAAACTATGCTTCTTATGGTGACTATAAGAACCGTCGTAAAGATAAAATGCTTTGGGCTCGACCGTAACAAACACTTACTGTAACTGCTGAAACTGGCTGAAAGCTTCGTAATTTCCACAGATTATATTTAAATGTTGACCAGACTGGCTAGTGCTGTGGGTAATTCGAGATAAGCCGAGATATGGTAAACTAATATAATGGTGTAAGGCAGGTACCGTTGTTGACGGAGCCATCGGTCGGTCGGGTGCGCGGGAGGCGACTGTCAAACGCCCCCTTTCGACGTTTAACCACCGCAAGTTTTAAGAGACACAGATTTTACTTCCAAATACGCCATACGCCGGTGTGAAACAACGCTGTGTTTCACCGAGTGAGTGAGGTTATCGGAGGCCCATACCCCGACCCCTCCCCCATCCTCCTTCCCATCCCCTAAAGACCGGCAACGCACTATTGAAGACTCCGGTGTTGCGAGTGTTCATGGGCGGAGGTAATCACTTACCATCAGGAGACACGTCTGCACGTTTGCCCCCCTTTTCCATAAAAAAATGTATTTGAGATATATCAAATTAAATAAGTAATTGTTAATCAATTGATAGAAAAATTAGTAATGAAGTAAATTTCATTGGGTATATATAAACACAATTTTTGAACTTCGCGTAGGAACTTATACTATTAGTTAAGAAATCAGTTTAGTTAACTAATTACCTAGTTTTGCCTTTATCTTGCAAGAAAATTTTTAAATTTCAGAATTTACTTTAATTGGAGTGTCTGTAATATTAAAATAACCGGTTTTGACTAAATAGTACGTAAACGTAAAGGGTACATAAACCAAAATAAGGTTTTTTAAAATTTTTATCTATCTGTCTGTTCTGGCTAATCTCTGGTACGGGACCGATTTCGAAGAGACTTTTACTGGCAGATAGCTGGTGATATAAGGAGTAACTAAGACTACTATTTCTTTTTTGAACTAGCGACGTAAAACGCGGTTGTTGTACCGCTGGTAGCACCGCGGGTCTCGGCTAGTATTATTATAATTATTACGAATTTTTTATAATATTCTATATCAAATCAGATAAAGCTCAAATACAAGCATCTGTATTGCATCCGTAGTGAAAATATTATTGCTTCATCTTCCATAAAAATTGAATCCTGCAAAATTTAAAACACGCCGCAACTTATGACTTGCACAGCTGACCAGTGTCGACCAAGACATTATCATACCGCTAGGATAAGCACTAGGTCATGAGCAGTGCTAAATACTAAATTACACAGAACACCATTAAGCACTACTCCTGTCTACAACTGGGTTCAATGTTGAGTGCAAGGCCCCGACTTGTAATTGGACTTGTTTTAATCTGAATGGAAATGAACATGCGAAAATAATAACTTGTTGTATGGAATATTTATATTTTATGACTTGCTTTTATGTAAGCCCTATTGGTTTTGTTAGTGGGGCTTAGGTCGAGGGTTAGTTTCCCGCTGAAGATAAATAAATGTTATAACACGTTTATTAGTTGTCTGGGGATTTTTTTTATGGAATCACGGGCAAACGAACAGACGTATCGCCTGATAGTAAGCGATTACCGCCGCCCAACGGACATCTGCAACACCAAAGACGTCACAGGTGCGTTGCCGGCCTTTGGGGGATTGGGAGAAGAATGGGGATGGGAAGAGGGGTTGCGGTATGGGCCTCTGGTATCCTCACTCACTCGGTGAAACACAGCGCAAGCGCTGTTTCAGACCGGTTTTCTGTGAGGCCGTGGTATCACTCCGGTCGAGTCGGCCCATTCATGCCGAAGCGTGGCTCTCCCACGGTATAAACGGATTTGTCGTAATGTGTGTGTATTTAGAAATTTAAAATTTATAAGGATTATCAGCAGCATGGTATGGTACAGGCCCGACGCAGTTATAATCAGCCGACATTGAATGATATTTGTAAGCTGATATAATGCACATTATCATGATTGTCAATATCATGTACAACTATTATAAAAGGCTGATATTTCAATAAATGCTTTATTCAGAGACCGGATTCCTATTGACATTGTCATCAGATTAACAACAGTTTTTAGCAGCCCACTGCTGGACATATGCCTCCTCTCAGAAAACAAATTAAGTTATACTACACCAGGGGCTAGTCGGTTATCCAGTTTTCCTGCTCTGGAGTGATGTAATTCTCCACGGGGGTGGTGATACCGTGCATCTTTGATAAGTCACGGAAATTGTCTGACTGAATTACTGCCTCGCTGGCGCAGTGGTAGCGTTTGCAACTGCTGTACTTGAGGTATCGGGTTGTTGTTGTCACGGGTTGAACTAAAGGTTTATATGATCTGCAAATATTTTTTTCGAGGTTTGCGTATGTATATATGTATATTATGTATGTATTTACGAAAAATAATGTATATATGTATTTATATCAGTTATCTAGTACCCATAAGTTTTGCTTAGTTTGGGTCTTAGATGGCATGGAGTGTTAGATGTCTGAATTATTTATTAATTCCTCATAATTCCTATTAACAATAACGTTAAAATAGAAATGAAAATGTGTTAAACAACTCAATACAATAAATTACCCACAACACACAACCGCCTATTTGAAATACCTTTAATTAAAAATCTTGCTTGTCATGTATTAATTACTAGAACTACAAGTCTAAGTAATCGCCAGAGGCTATGTAAAATATGGCCATAGCACTAAATGGACGGGTAGGAATGATATTGGCCAAGTAATACGACAGGGAAAAATAGCCTACAGTGTTGCCAGTATTTCATAGTTGAACGGGAGCCCAACGTTTAATACCGCCATTAGTATCTCTTATCGTGAAATTAAAAAGTAAATAGGCTGTTTAAATTGAGTTGTCGGTGCCTTGCTTTGCTTGAAATGGACTTAGGTGTTTATATAAGTTCGGAATTAGAATGTTTTTGAATTTAAAAATGGTTGATGTTTTAATAATTTCTGTTTTTCTTGTTAATTATTTTTTTAAAGAACTTCTTACAGAACGTAAAGGTTTTTACGAATCCTTGCCAAAACTAATCATAAACTCTAGTGTTCTTCTAAATTATACATTAAAATCGTTAAATTCTTAAATTAAAAGTAATTGAAATAAAATGACATTTTGTATTTTACTGAATTGTAGAGTGCTTGAATTATTCTTAGCTGCTTAGCTCATATCATTAATATGTAAGGCCCATGACGTAATAAAATGGCGCGGTTCTAAATTCAAATTTTACCGCCAAAACATGTTATTTTAAATACATCTTTGAAAGTTTCAACTGTCTAACTATCACGGTTCATGAGATACAGCCTGGTGACAGACGCAAAGCGAAGTCTTTGTAATAGAGTCCCGTCTTACCCTTTGGTTACGGAACCATAAAATGTCTTAAAAATAATAGAAAATTTAACTTACGATATGTTTCTTCTTCCACAGCCAGACACAGTCCCTCAAGCCAGCATAGACATGACAACAGTCTTAGAGGTGTCGGAGGCGGACAGCGTGACCGGTCACCCGTACAGCTTGGCGGTGACCGCGCCGGAGCGGGTGACCTTCGTCAAGGGCACGTGCCGAGAAGAGGCGAGGTGGTGGTCTGACGTGCTTAGTGTTTACCCTCGAAGTAAGGTAAGTAGAGAAAGGGTTTTGGTTTTTTAAATCATGAACAAATGTTAACATACCTGGACTAATATTATAAAGAGGTGAAGTTCGTTAGATTGTAGGAAATAATCTTTAGAATTATTGAACCGATTTTAAGAATTCTTTTACCAACAGGAAGCCATAATATTTGTGAGTATCATAGGCTATTTGTGAACCCGAATATCAGACAAATCCGTGAGCGGAACCGCGAGCAAAAGCTGGGCTATTATAAAAAGAACGAATTCGATGCATTATTCCTATATTGAAGTTTCTATGAGTACAGAATTACAGTCATACTTCATCATTGCCTATTGTCTAGCTTCCCCGTGAATTACACAATTACTTTTCTCACACGTACCCTCATTACGCCTATCAGTATAATCGTCCACATCCTATAACTCCTACTTGTTCCCGGGAAGAATTGCTGCAGTAATCAGAAATGGGCGGGTGTTACATCTGCGCATTACCGCGCGTAAGGAAGTTGTTAAGACGCGTGTACACGCTTAGAAAAGGTTGTGGGTTGTAATTTTAGAGCCGGCCCAGAATCGTCTACGCGTGCTAAATGCCAATCTGACACCGAGCCAAAACCGTATAAGTGTTGCCATCGATTCATCAGTTGAACCTTACCTTACAAAAGGACCTTGCAAAAGAACCAGCCCGGACCGGACATATTGAGAATCTAATATCGATTCTCGACGTGTCCGGTCAGGGTTGGTCCTTTCCACCGGTTGATCCGCTGGCGATCGGCGCGCAGCGCAGGTGAGGGACACAAGAGGAAGCGGAGATCATATTCACGACACTCGCCTCAACATCCCTATTTTTCGGGATCACTGCTGCNCGAATATCAAATTCAGCGAATAATTTATACAAAAATCTTGACATTAATCGTCCCACGCAAGGCGAACGAACGGCTGACTTCACGCTGAAAAATCAGGACATTCCTCGTCAACCAGGTCATCTGACACCATAAAGATACTTCTCAATTCGTCGTCCAATTTTTCAATTGGTTGTAATCAGTCGATCGATTCGTTTGAACTTGGTCGCAGCGCACGCAGCTGCGCGCGTATCGGCCCAGTTGCGGCAAATGGGCTGGAGTAATTAGCGCAGGATCGAGTTACTAACGTTCGCGCAGTTTCTGACTCACTCACCGCTTTTGTTTATAAACGCACTAAGGAGAAATTCTGTGTTCTAATTTCAAAATTGGGACACTGTTTATCTCGTTGGTGGTTCGGGGACTTGTTTATGGAAATTGAATCCTGTTGCGCAAGATCTTAGAATATTACATGTATGTTTGTGTCTAACTAGATAGTTTCTTCTAGATAGTTTGTAGTACATTCTCTTTGCAAGCCTGAAAATTTTCTTCTTCTGTTGTATTCTTCTTCTTATTGAGAGGCTATCCATGGCCACTGTAATTTTATTTTAAGAGAATCATCGACTGACATCAACATCGATTGATTATAGCTGTCAAAAGGCAATGGTTTTGCAATTATATTTTCTTAAAACTAAAATATCGTTATTCATATGTTTGGTTGTGGTTTAATACGCCCAAATTCTGTATATAGATATTATTTTATTCTTTGTGAGTGTGTGGACCTGTGCTTTTGATGTGTTCAAAAACCCCAATCATAATAAACCAGAAATTACTTTATTTTTGAAACAGCTATTTATAAATAATATAATTGTTTAAACGACATTAAGTAATGAAGTATAAAAACTGTTTTATTTCTGTATGTTATCTTCAATGTTATCCGTAAAATATCTAAAGTACTTCTAGATGTATTTTTTGTCACATTACCACAGATTATACAGAATAGCATGCAATTATTGTCTGTCATCAAACACATAACAACTTTATTTAGATATATGGGTAGTTATTTGCTTTTACAAACAGCATTTTTTTACAACAGCTTAACACGACTTATTTAAGTGATTAAACACTGTTATTTAAATTGGAATAGCCTTGTGATGGCGCTGTACTGAAATTAGATATGAATCGGAACTTAATCACAATAGACTCAAAATTAAAAAAAAAACAGTAGTAAACGGGAGTCAGTTCTGTATGCGTTAAGTAAAATTAATTTACGATTATATCACCTACCAATTTATCCAAAAAAAATAAGAATAGGTTAAAAGCTATAACCTAAAAGTGAAAACCTTTTATAAATTGGCTCTATATTTCATCATCGATCTGCCATTAAAAGCCCCGTCAAAAACGATCCAGCCGTTATTACTGATGGCTGGTAGCTGATGATATAAGGAGTAACTTAGGCTACTTTTTAAGACTAGATTCGGGCTCATCTGATTGTAAAAAATTAAAGATTGCAGCATTTCTGCATTAAAAGACTTGTATTAGCAAGAAGAACTTTAATTGGAGATAGAACTTTAAAGAACACAATAGAATATTCTAGAAATGTACAAACGTTTTAACATGGCAGACGAAAGCGTATCATATTTGAAATACTTAATGTTACCGGCAATCTGTATCCAGTATTCTATGCAATACTTAGGTAATGTATAATGGCTTAATAAATATCCAGACACTTTAATTTCATATTTAATTACGTTTTTATACGACTACATGATATCTCCCGTATCTGCCTGTCACGTCAGATAATGCTATTTATCAAAACTAACCACCGTAAACGATGTACAGTCAGCAACAAAAGCAGATATAAATATTTTTATAAAATATTTTTATACATACTTAACTGGCACTTAATTCTCCACTAAATACCAAATAGAGTAGATAGGTAGTTTATTGAATAAAAATTGTGAGGAAACTTAATCATAATGAATAAAAATCAATAAATTTAGATTGTGCCTATTTTCATAATTTTTTTTAATCTAACTCTTTAAAAGTTAGAGTTAAAAAAGTTTCGGGTTTTATGATATAATCACTATTTTCAAGGTAGTTATTACAGCCTGGGACCACGGCCGACTCATGCCTGAGTCAGCCTGTGACCACGGTCAGTACAATCTGGTCGAAACGTCAAGCAAATCAAATGTATGAAATACCTTCAAATAAGTGATCGCATTAATTCCCGTGAAAATAATTGTTTTATTTTTTATTTATATATATCATTACTGCATGTACACCACTACTAAATATCAGTTGTATAGATGTGGATAATCATGTATTTAGTTTCAAAATAGGCGTAATTATAAGTTTTACCCAAAATGATGTTGGATACTCAAGTTTCTGTAGTCAGTGTTCTGTAGTAGTGAAGGCTTTTCTGATCCTCCGTATTTTTATTGCTGACTGTACTTATATTTTTTGTATGCACTCATATTATTTACGAATCGTAGGTTCTAGATCGTATGTGGATATGATGGTCATATCACATAGCTGTGTAATACCTCATAACTATTACGGCTTCGGCTACTTTTTTGCTACCCTTTTTTTGCATGTTTGGCTGTATTTTTTCAACAAACCGTTCTATACACTTTCTAGTAGTTATGGACACTGCTCCGCTTTTAGGTAACGTAATGTTAAATTAAATAACCCATGTACTTATTTCAACTTTACAAAATCATAACCTTTTCTCGTATTCAACTCAATCATCTTTTTTTTTTATCCAAATTTGTTCTTCTTACAAGTAACCTTTTACTAAAACTTCGTCTGCACAGCTTATATAACAAACATGACAGTCATTATTTGTTCTAAATAAATAAATATATATTTGCGAAATATTCTATCATCAAATCTGGCTTTCATAGCACAAGCTCTGCTTATTTTGAGGCTGGAGGCGTTGTCTAGCTCTAATTAGCTTTTCCGCGTGGTTCCACCCGCGTGATTGTCGGTTACCGCAGCAAAAATTGTTGCCAATGTCCTTCCTCATGAATCAAAGTGTCTCTATGCCAAATTTTATTGAAATCGGTGCAGCGGTTTGGCCGTGAAAGCAGACCGACAGAAAGAGTTAATTTCGCTTACATAACACAAAGGGAGTATCCTCAGACCAGGCAATGTGATCATCCGCGAGGGGGTGACGTTACGCGTGTGCCGTACGTCGCCTAAATTGAGAGTTTGTACTATCAGACGGTGCCCGCTTCAGTGCGGGCAAGCGCTGGGAGGGGTCCGGATGGCGTAAGAAAGCGGTTCCCGGATCTCTCCCGTCTCAGGCGCAGAGTGGCACACCGTGGTGGTTTAGTGGGTTGTCTGGCGAGTCAGTCAGGAGTCCCACACAAAGTAAACCCCCTGTCCCCGCGGGGTGACCGAAGTGTGTAAACGCATTCCACCACGTAAAAAAAAAGGCAATGTGATCATGCCCGGCGGGCCACTGCCGAACGGTTGATGTTGGGGTGTTGTATATACGCTAATCGGCGCGAGAACTTCTATTACGCGATTCAGGATTAGTAGTATTTTGTACTTCGTGTAGTAATATCTCTCCGTAGTTCGGTGTATCTTCGGTAGATGGCGCTGTAGTATGTTTCTGTTGCGCTGTATGTGGAAGTCGCCACACTTTAATTGCCTACTGCTCGCCGTAGACTTCACTTCGAAAAGGAGGTTTTGTCCTACTGCTACGATACTGGCCAGGATTGGTAATGGTTTACGTCCACTTCCCTCCTCTTTGCTGTGGTATTGTCCTGCATAACTTTCTCCCTTAGTCGCCTCTTACGATACACACGGGTTGAAAAGAGGTGGTCGATGCCCGGAATTCCAA
The DNA here is from genome assembly GCA_003709505.1 of Hyphantria cunea. Lineage (NCBI taxonomy): Eukaryota > Metazoa > Arthropoda > Insecta > Lepidoptera > Erebidae > Hyphantria > Hyphantria cunea. Next base: position 450,238 of record PKRV01000477.1, read on the forward strand.
ATCCCTCACCACATGAAATTTAAAATAAACGGAAGTGCTGTTTTTACTTTTGCAGGAACAGTTTTTTACACATAGCTATTATTACCATATATAGTTCACTTAGAAATACAGCCGGTTTTACGAGACCTTGTGAGAACGGACTTAGCCACTAAAAGGTTCCGACATACAAATCTCACTGGCATATCAAATCGATCAGCGCGATCATTTGGACATAACCTTAGTACAACATGCTTTAATTAATGCACGAACGAGTTGTAACGACTTAGCGATCACAATAGGGAGTTATTATGTCAATTCGATACGCTTTGTATTGGTATAAATTGTTATGTAACAGTTTTAAACATCGACCTTTAATAAAATGTAAGTTTTGGTGCGTAGCTTCGGTAATTAAGCCAATTAAAAAGATTTCTTGATTGTCTCTGGTTATAAAATATGAAGGTTCGGATAACCCTTTAGAAATGGTAGTTCAATGTATTTGAAACTATTTTAGAGCATTTTAATGCCGTAATTTGTTTTAAATATTACGAATTATTATATGGCTGCACGGTTGGCCAAGTGGTTTAAGTGGTCGCCACACCGCTTCCTACTGCGCCAAATGTGTTGTGGATTCAAATCCTACATGGAACAACACTTTAACACAACATATATAAAAATATTTTTCCGAGTCCGTTTGTGTCCGTTTCATATATGTTTGTAAAGTTCCCCGCGACACAGGAATGTACATTCCTAATGCGGGAGTTGTCTTATATATTTAGTAATAAGACAACTCCCGATAGGTATATATATATATATATATATACGTCTGTTCTGTGCGTGATTAAGCCATTGATGAAATTGTTTAAAATAATAATGATAGTGGAACTTCTGAAAACTATTTCTAGGGTTTAACCTCAAAAATCCTGAATGTTACGTATAAAAAATTATGATTCGAATGCTCTACTGCATTTTCAGTATAAGAACACTGCACTCTCATATGAGGTGCACTTACCTATCTTTTGTTTCTAATCCTCGTTTCTACCTCGTTTCTTCTGCTACTCGTTATGTTTCTAATCATTTATCACTCCATTTTTTCATTCTAAAAAAGGCCGGTTACGCACTTTGACGCCTATGCGCTTCCTATCAGTCTCTGCTCGTTTGCCCCCCATATAATAAAAAAAAGAAATTCCGTGCGAAAAAGAAAGCTACTAATTTTTAAAGTATGAAACCTTCTATCAACCATAAAGTAAGCGGAGTTCGAGCAATATAGATATACTACTTGATAAATTAATATCAACACCCTGTAACATTACGCGAATAAAATGATAAATTTCATATACAGTTACCAGTGATCGTACCATCAAATTATTTAGCTTGTATTTCAAACATTTTTTGTTCCCAAGCCGATATCACCTTTACTTAAAGAATGTCATTAAATTACAGCAGTACCTATGTATATGTAACAATGAGCGGTGGTATCAAAAGCTCGGGTCAACGAACAGCCGGCGCCGTATCGCCTCTCGTTACAAATACGATGTTATTATGATATGATCTGGTTGGATTAGTGTAGATCTTCCATACATAACTGTACAAATAAATAAAATGTTATTGTCTGTTTGTAATTTAAATTAACTTCACTTAATACTTGTGAAGTAGTAATTAATAGTGTATATGGAACGTACTTAAAAATTACAATTTTAATATTATAGTGCGTCTGTCTGTCTGCTCTGCTTAGTCTCTGAAACAGCAGGACTGATTTTGACGGGACTTTTACTGGCAAATAGCTGATGATATAATGAGTATCTTAAGTTACTTTTATACCAGCTTTGTCCCGTGGCATTCACTGTCGTTTTTGTTGGAAAGGCAAACAACGGCGTAACGCCGGGGGGTTCAACTAGTCTATTATATATAGTTTTCGTGTCATGTTTGTTTCACTATGAAATCCGAAAACATCTAATTCATTTTTGTTAATGTGCTGGCGTGCCTAATAGGATAGTTAACATCAGACCAATAGGAACCGAGGATGATTGAAAAGGCACGCAGACAAAGTTGCGTATGTCAGCTAGTATGTAATAAAAATATTTTGTATACGCTTATCTCAAATGGTCCTGCAAACTAACGCTTTATATGCAAAGTATTATTGGATATACGTGTTTCGTTAAGAACTGGGTGTGTTTTATAGTCCTTATTTTTTTATCATTGAAATCGCAATAAGGTAACCCAAGATAATCTACAGACCTTTGTTTAAATAATACGGAGTGTTAATTAAATTTTACAAAACATTAGTTAAAAAGTCTTAGTATACTATACTCACTCTTATGCTAAAAGAAAATGTTAACGCTCAAAATAATACTTAAATAATCTTTTACTCAGTTGTAGGACATATTATAGCAACATATCTATAATAATATAATACTACTGAGTAGATAAAGGTTAAAGATCAGATGTGCCAACACTAGTTTCTTATCTTCGTGCTTAAAATAATGGCTACTTTGAAAATATCTGCCCTATTATCACTCTGAAGTTAAAAGATTAGGGAATTCTGAGACAGTTAGTGTCGCATAATGCTCTAAAAATGGACATCGTATCCATACTAAGTCAAGCGTCAAATCGTGACGACAAGTGATGACGCAGCGGTTCAAGTGACTATCGATATCCATGTGTAGTAGCAAGCTATATTATATCATCTCTATGTGTGGTGCCGGCACGATTTTACAAGGGTCAGAGGAACCGAGAGGGAGCTTGGTATCTAACGGCAGATGTGGCAGAACTACGCGCTCACCTCTTTAATAGGACTGAAAAGACAAGAAACTAATGTATTATTAAAATTTTGGTTTCTAGAAGTCATATTTGTAATTTATAGTTTGTGTTTAATAAAAACTACCTGAGCCCCGCGGTATTACCGGCGGTACGGCAACAACCACAGGTAACGCCGCGGAGTTAAGCTAGTCTGAAAAAGTAACCTAAGTTACTCCTTATATCATCAGCAACCTGCCAGTGGAAGTTCCGTTAAAATCTGTCAGCAGTGTAAGAGATTAGTAAAAACAAACAGGCAGACAGACCGACAGACAGACAAAAATTGAAAAAAAAAAGATATTTTGTATATGTGTCGTGTATACATACATATGCATTTAGTAACATGCGATTATTTTATTGTTAATAAAAGGAGTTAACAATAAAATAATTGCATATTACTAAAAAGGGAGTGGGAGAGGCAGAGGGGTTTGTGCCTCCGGTATCCTCACTCATTCGATGGAACATAGCGCAAGCGCTGTTTCTCATCGGTTTTCTGTGTGGCCGTAGTATTATTCCGATTGAACCGGCCCTTTCATGTCAAAGCGTGGCTCTCCCATGTATGAATGTTTATTTGGCTAGTTTGGTATAACTTTTTAGTGGGTTGACTTGATTTTCATTCCCTTATTAAATTTTTCCTTCAAACTCAGTGACTTAGAACAAAATCTGTTAACCTTAGAACTCCAATTATATTTATTTATATAGAAGATATAAGGTTTTAGTCCCCAGTGTGTTGGTATTTTTTTTAGAAAAGTACTGTTTTATTTACCAGTGTATTTGTATTTATTAAGAATATACAGTTTCAATAACGGCAAAGGTAGTTTACGACCTGATCGGAGCTTTTTTAAGGAGTGCAGCAGAGCATCCTTGTGCAACGGTGTTAGGTGACACGGTATACAAAGCCATTTCTTTCTGTTTACAAAGCTATCAAACCATAAAACAACTTTAAAAAAACTAAGTATTTTTCATCATCAACAACCCATAATGTCCCAATGCTGGGCTCGGGTCTCCTCTCAGGAGAGGGTTAAAGCCATACGTTTTTTCAAAAGTTAAAATAGTCATCAAGCAATCAAAATTAAATGTTGTTTTCATTGTAAAAATTATGCAGTCAGAAAGTACCGAACAAGTACTTTAAATAGTTATGATACCTGCTTAAAAATTGCCAAGTGACATCACGGAAATCTACATTAGAAAGATATAGACATGCCGTGACGACACAGATTACTGTTGAGTCCTTCCAAGTGGTAGGTGATTTGAAGTTGATGAGCGCTTTCATGTCTTGATAACATATTACCTAACCGTCAGTTGACAGGTGAAATATTAGACGTTATTCATCATAAGCTACTGTTAGGTTTTGCTTCTTTTTTCTTTAGATTCAAATGCAACAGGCATTTTTATAATTAACTAGCTGAGTCCCAAATGATATACGTGGTTCTTTTTGTACCTTTACAATAGCGCGTAACGCCGCAAGGCGAAGCTAGTCGAAAAAGTAGCCTAAGTTGCTCCTTATTACATCGGCTATCGGCCGGTGAAAGTTGCGTCAAAATCGGTCCAGCCATTCCAGAGATTAGCCGGAACAAACAGATATACAGAAACACAGACAAAAAGTAATTACAATAAAATTTTATACATATACATTAAATAAAAAGCGGTTATTTTAATATTACATGCAAACACTCCAATTTTATTTATTTGTATAGAGTATGGATGTCTTCCTGTACGTCATACTGTGTACAGTCAACAATCTGTTTACTATAACGATAAGAATTGTTGCTATCCGTTCCCACCGCTTATCACGACTACTCGTAAAATCGGTCCTGGGGCAGTTCAAAGACCTGCATCTATTAGGACAGCGACAAAGCTGCGACCAAACTGCATATTATGTAATTCATCTGAAGTCGGGACATTTGTAATCAAACCTTGACGGGTACGGTAACAAATGTCTGAAGTTACTCAAACAGCTAAGTTTTGTCATATATTTAAAGTGACATCGCTTAACTAAAGGGTACGAAGGTTTTAGGAGCTATGACAATACAACTAATCAATATTGTTCTTCAACTAAATCCTAAATCAAACGGCAGACCTGTAATGAACAATTTAAGAGAATGTTATTTCACCACCAAATAACAGGTAAATGAAATGATAAACAGTAAAAACTCATTACAGCATAATTACATCATTTTAAAAGGAAATTATACATTTCATGTTTGCATATAAATTG
>PKRV01000477.1:456789-499360 GCA_003709505.1 Hyphantria cunea
GGTTCTTTTTGTACCTTTACAATAGCGCGTAACGCCGCAAGGCGAAGCTAGTCGAAAAAGTAGCCTAAGTTGCTCCTTATTACATCGGCTATCGGCCGGTGAAAGTTGCGTCAAAATCGGTCCAGCCATTCCAGAGATTAGCCGGAACAAACAGATATACAGAAACACAGACAAAAAGTAATTACAATAAAATTTTATACATATACATTAAATAAAAAGCGGTTATTTTAATATTACGTGCAAACACTCCAATTTTATTTATTTGTATAGAGTATGGATGTCTTCCTGTACGTCATACTGTGTACAGTCAACAATCTGTTTACTATAACGATAAGAATTGTTGCTATCCGTTCCCACCGCTTATCACGACTACTCGTAAAATCGGTCTTGGGGCAGTTCAAAGACCTGCATCTATTAGGACAGCGACAAAGCTGCGACCAAACTGCATATTATGTAATTCATCTGAAGTCGGGACATTTGTAATCAAACCTTGACGGGTACGGTAACAAATGTCTGAAGTTACTCAAACAGCTAAGTTTTGTCATATATTTAAAGTGACATCGCTTAACTAAAGGGTACGAAGGTTTTAGGAGCTATGACAATACAACTAATCAATATTGTTCTTCAACTAAATCCTAAATCAAACGGCAGACCTGTAATGAACAATTTAAGAGAATGTTATTTCACCACCAAATAACAGGTAAATGAAATGATAAACAGTAAAAACTCATTACAGCATAATTACATCATTTTAAAAGGAAATTATACATTTCATGTTTGCATATAAATTGCGTTTAATCGTCAGTATGTAACTGGCCTTAATCGAGATCTCAACTTGCTAACGGGCCAGGCGGCGCCGGCGCACCGATTCCATTATTGTTTTATGTTCGAAACAATTAATTTTCTATTGAGGTGATTCATAGATTTTTTAACAACATGCAGATATAGTTTACGATATCAGATTTTTTGCATGGTCTAGATAGAGTATAGTTTTTATAAAGAAGTTTTACCGCTTTTTAGAAGTTGTACCGTAGAACTATGAAGCTCATACTGCAGTATGAGCTTCATAGTTCTACACGTTCTATTGGTCTAGCGGCTAGAGATGGTCACTACTAAGTTTGGAAACGGAGTTCATTCCCACTCAGCATTGTTTGATGAACATGATTAATGATTGTAACTGCCTCAGTGGCGCAGTGGTAGCGAATGCGACTGCTGCGCAAGAGGTCTCGGGTTCGATTCCTGAGTCGGGCCATATCTTTGTATGATCTGCAAATATTTATTTCGGAGTTTAAATGTTTTCTATGTATAATATGTATATATTTACAAAAAAAAGTATATAAGTATTAATATCAGTTATATGGTACCCATAGTAGAAGCTCTGCTTAGTTTGGGACTAGATGGCGTTGTGTGTTAAAATGTCTGAACATATTTATTTATTTATTTAAACACAGTCTATATACCGTGGGAGAGCCACGCTTCGGCATGAATGGGCCGGCTCGACCGGAGTGATACCACGACCTCACAGAAAACCGGTGTGAAACAGCGCTTACGCTGTGTTTCATCGAGTGAGTGAGGATACCGGAGGCCCATACCCCAATCCAACGCCCCCTATCCCCGTCACCATCCCCTTTCCCCCCAGGGCGCCATAGTGTGGGTCACCATGCTGCATTGTTCTTTTTCGCATTGAGGATGCTGACCACCACTCTTGGATTCTGCTCATGCTTTCCATCAGGCAGGGCAGAGTCATTTTGGCAGCTTAAATATAAAAAAAAAAATACCAATTCACTCATTGTTTTTAACCATGCGAGGCAACCTGTACTTATAAAATGAACATTTTTTTCTCGACACAACAGTTTCAATGATAACTTTATAGAGATCTCTTTAATCAGTCTTTATTCTTGCCAATTTGGCGCATGATAATCATTTCAAAACATGACCTGATAATTTTCCTTTCAAAATAGTTCAATTGTTACTAATTAATTAAAAGGCAGACCCAGTTTCCGAGTCATTTGCCAATTAATCAATTGTAACAGATTAACTGAACGAAGAGAAATTAATGGAACGATGATTACGGAGTTACTGGCTTATAAACGATAACTTCGTTTCTTTTTCATTGTATCCATACTGCACTTGGATAATACGGGACATACCACTACTGTTTTTTTGTCACATATAAAAAAGGAAATGAATTGCAGCCTGTTCTGTACCTGTATACGAGTCTCGTTCTTCGAGGAAAGAGCGTACTCTCTTAAGAAGCAAGAGAGCACCTCAAAGTCCTAAAATGCACTTGTGACTTCTGGTTAGTGATTACCGCTGCCCATTGCCACCCGCAATACCAGAGGCGTCATAAGTGCATTGCTGGCCTTTGATGGATGGGGAGGTGGGTGGGGGTAGAGGGGAGTTTTTGGGGTTGGGCCTCCCGTATCCTAACTCACTCGATAGAACACAACGCTGTTTCACACCGGTTTTCTGTGAGGCCGTGGTATCACTCCGGTCGAGCCGGCGCCTTCATGCCGAAGCGTGACTCTCCCACGGCAAAACTCCCATCTCGTTTACATCGTATCAAAAACCCCGCAATGTCGAGTAGATCTTTGTAGTCCAATTGTGACGCTTCATCAAGATTTGGACAATATCGCCAACAGGCTTTAACAATCTTGCTGGACATGGTTCTCTCCATAGAAATGAAACTTTGGCCTACTATACAGTAGACGAGTTAGTCGATATAGCATGGCGAAATTCACCATCAATAAGTACATAACCAGTTAATCGGTATGTGCTTTCAAACAATTAAAAGATAGCTATCGAACCGTTTTCACATAGCTCCACCGGACACTGTAGATCCAAAACTAGTGTGGTCACGCTTTGGGAAAGGTAATAGAGATGTCTGATTGGAATCTTGGCTAATTGGTCCACCTAAGTGTTACAGGAAGTGATTACGGCTTGTTAGGAACGGGTGCGGCTCTACTTTATATATTGCTGTATGCTTTTAAGTCGCACATGGCACCGGTGATGACTGATTTGTATTGATGTTAACAGTTTTGTGATGTTAAACTTGTAACATAGTTTATGATGCAGCTATCAAATGCAGACTAAATTTTGTATATATAATTGATAATTACAAAGATTACGCCATGAACACGGATATTATATTAGTGTGAAATTGAGGTATGCGTAATGTGTACAAATGTTACTTTATACGCCTCTTAAGATGATTTCTTCGATGGTATTTTTTTCTTTATTAACGTATCGACAACAACATTTAACGAAGCACTGCTGGACATATGATATTATTAATAAAAAACTGAATTGTTACACTTAATCTAGAAACCGTTATCTCAAATCCTAATCTATATAATACTACAGTTATAATCAACTGTGTAAATCTTTGTTCCCAGGGTCGACACAAGCGAAACGCAACGTTCCCCGGGGGTCAAACGGCGAGTCTGCTGCAGTCTTCCACAACAAGAAGTAAGTAGATCTTTACACTCAGTACCTAATTAGGAAAGATGATATTGACTTCAAAAGTTTGACGTTATTTCAACACCCGCTAGTTCAATTTAAATATATTTTGTGCCATGAGTAAGTCATGTTCATAGACTGACGACTACTCTCGAATATTATCACGATTATATCCTTAGAAAAGAGATATTTGGCCGACGATACCACGCTAACGATACGGGTTCCTCTGTAAAGGGTCTGTTTCTAGTTTTGTTTCTCTTTGCAGTGGCACGTCTTACGCACTTTGTTCTCCCTTGGAAGGTTCTTACGGCACCTGCAGAATCAACAGGAACACTCCGTACTTTTAATACGTCACCACACTTCACAAGTAGTATAATAGAGTCTAAACTGTTCGCTAATTAAGCCCCAATCAGTATTTTAACAGTTTATTATACGCTTTACGGAATTTTACTTTCATTTTGAAACAAGTATGTTACGTTTCTCTGTAATTTCTCCCCACTAGAATATTCAGCAGACGCGTCTACGCTCCGTGACGCTGCAGACGGGTGCCAGGCGACTAGACCCCGGTACTGTTCTGGAGGCACCACCACGTGGCCAGGACCAAGAGTGCAGCCCCCACAACCTGAAATTCCAAGCCTTGCAGCACCCACGCCTATCGACACCAAAGGTCAGTGCAACTCAGTGATTCTCGATGTTTTTTCATACAGAGCTTGGCTATAAAAGCTCGTAACATCAATAGCGACACGTGTTGTGAAGTGACGTGTATCCAAAATAATTTAACACAAGTGGTTTTGCGACTTTAATCACTAACTGATAAAAACAAATAATGTTAGTAAAATAAAACGAGTTTAAATTGTACGCTAATTAAGCTTTCATTGTGCTTTAATATCTCAGTACCACTAAAACTTAAAGTACTATTAGCCCGGTATTGTTATATTTAATTTAATATTATATTATTACTTATAAACTCTTAATAAGAGTGATAATTTAATTATCCGTTTTTCCCCGAAAAGGCGTTTATGTGTCGCCTCGTTGTGAATACTCCCATTAAATTTCCGATTCTCATTGAAATGACGGTTTCCAAAAAAAATGTATTGGGGCTATGTTAGATTTTTGTATCGTAAGAATATTCATGATTTTACATAGAATTTATTAAGTAAGTCGAGGATATAAGTGGGGATTCATTGGAAGTCATTTTTCCTTGATGTACTATGATTAAGAATATATTATTTAAATCTCATGACGTTTAATTACCCATTCGTAATGGATCACATGAAAGTTGAAAATCCTGTCTTCTACTGGCCTCCTCCATCGTCTGGGTCCCGCTTCGCATTAAAACTTTCAAGTACAGTAGGATACTGTACTTTAAAGTTTTATCCTTATTTACTCTAATCTCGTTAAAATGAGTCTATCTGAAAATAATTATATTTCGAAGTAAAGTTGAAGTCACTTAGGCTAGCCATTAAAGAATCTGCCTTGCGTATTATGTATTACTCAAATTTCAAATAAAATTAAGAAAAGTGATAAATAAATAAATAATAATAAATAAAGAAATGTTTCGGACATTTAACACACAAGGCAATCTAGTCCCAAACTAAGCGGAGCTTGTATTATGGGTACTAGACAACTGATATAAATATATAAATACTTTTTTTTTGTAAATACATACCTATTATACATAGAAAACACCCAAACTCCGAAACAAATATTTGTAGATCATACAAACATTTGTTCCGACCCGAGATTCTAACCCGAGACCTCATGGACAGCAGTCGCGTACGCTACCACTGCGCCACCGAGGCAGTTAATGAAAAAAAGGTTTACTTCCACTGAAGAAAGATCTAACCTACATAGTTTTGTTCCTCATTTTAAAGTGTTTAGGTGTGTATCTTCTTGTCGAGTTCAAACTAGTAGTAATAAGTGTGTTTGGGTTCGAACTTACCACTCGTGTATTACAAATTTCAGTTGTGTATTAGCATCAGCTCATCGAAAGGGGGGAATGACGGTGGCAACCCCCTCCACTCAATCTCTATTTGCATAAATAAGAGACGAACTATTCGCTATGAATTTTTAACATATTTCATCTAAATTTCTAACAAATCTTCAGCGTAATTAATAATTTCTTAGAGAATTTCTTTTCATTATTTTTTTTTCATTTACAGTTAACTAAAACTGTGATATCGTGATCGCGATATGATCTTCCGGGAGTTCGTTGACTGTAGATATATGTGTATTAAATATACTTGCGAATTGCGAAATAGTTCTTTTAAAAAAATATATTAAAATACTTAAATAAATCTTGTATTAACTTGTCTAGTCAGCGTGGTGTAGGCCAAGACCTCCTTTTTAAGCAGAGGCCTACGCAAGAGAGTGGACGAATAAATTTAGTTGTTTTTTTTTGGAAAAAGGGGCAAATGAGCTGATGTATCGCCTGATGGTAAGCGATTACCGCCGCCCATGGACACCCGAAACACTAGAGGCGTCACAGGTGCGTTGCCGGCCTTTGGGGGATGGGTTAAACAAGCACGCTGTTTGACGCAGGTTTTCTGTGAGGCCATGGTATCACTCCGGTCGAGCCGGCCCATTAATACCGAAGCGTGGCTCTCCCACAAAATTAAATTTGCCATAGAGATACTTTGATTCTTAAGTAAATACAACACACGATAATCAACATACATGCGGACAGAGCCGCAAGGGAAAGGTAGTTTAAAATAAGTAAAGCATAACATAACTATCGACTTTGAAGGTTATTTGGGCCTAAAAGTACATTATTTAATATATTTAATTATAATGTTTAGACAGAGGTAATAATTAAAGCTGCGAATGCGCCTGCTCCCCGCGATATGAACACGAGATAACATTTTGTTCAACCTCTCAAATAGCTGGGTGTTCAAATAATTTAATTATTTCATTTTATATTTATGTTTAAGGTCTTTGTTGTTTAATTAAATAATTTAAAAATGTTTATATGTGGTTGTATTACTTATAATAATTATAGCTTTAACGTTGAATGTGTTAAGGCACAATAATGGACGTTAAATCAATAGGTTACTTTGTTATTATTATTCTAAACGAGTAAGAGAATTTTTTGTAAGCTTTCTTAGGGGTCACTCATAAATCACGACCAAGAATTACATGATTTTTGACCCCCACCCTATCCATGTCGCAGCTGGTCACAGACCCCTCCTATTTACAATATGTATCATTAAAATACAATAACAGATCCTGAAATGAATTTTAATTACATGTATTTGAATGATTTTTGACTTGGATTACATGTATTCACGGGCAATGGTTATAACTACCGAATGACCGTGTGCTCGTTTACAGATGATGTACCCCATGAGCGTAAGTCTATCAATATTAAATAATACGCGTTTTTTACCGGCATTTGTACCAACTTTATGTTTTTTACTCTCTACACCGTTCGTATTAAGTCCATCCTGGCTGCAATTTTAATTAGTCATGAAAAGGAGACCCTTTTAATTCAAGTTTGCATTTCATTTAATTAAGATCTTAAAGCTTTACAGCCAATAAATTGACGATGTTTTATTTGTTCTCTTAAGATAAGACTTAAAAGGTTACATAATTAAAATCCTTCATCGTATTTAAGAAATGAAAGGAATATTGCAGGCATCGTACAAGTTATATTGAGTTAGAAGAGTTTTTTATTTTTGCCTCTAGCAACACTTACTAATATATATTCAATATATATACAGTAATGCTTATAGTCTTCAAGCATATTATTCCGAATTTGAACTACAGTTTTATCATTCAAACTTAACATTTCAAATTTCGAATGACTTTTTTTTATTTGAGTTTATAACCATAGACTTTCTTTGATTTGATATAACTGCAATGGCTCGGTAAATGTATTACTGCTGCTAACCTAACAATGTAACTTTTGCAGCTTTTGTGTGACTTCAAACCTTTGAAATTAATTAGTAACCAAAATTACCAGACGTTATCAAAAATGCGTAAAACCCTATAACATTAGAAGCAATACAAGATTAAAAAGTTTCTTTACAAGAACTATAACATGAAGATTAAAACCACTGAACAATAACAAAATAATACCCCTCTATCTTCAGTGAGGTAATAACTAAATAACATATTTCGTAATGAATCGTACCACGAATGTTCCATTCACAAAGTCATGAATGTATCAAAATTATAGATCTGTGTTGCGTTCTTAGGTGCGCGCATAATCGCCGGGTGTAAAAATGCCAATGCGGGGGCGGCGCTTGCTCAATATTTATGCACCATTCGATCGCTTTACTGAATAGATGATTTAATCCGAGATTGAGTGACGTCACTGAGAATACTCATTATATTCTTAAAAATGTTAGGAATTCCGGATGCATATCCTGCGGCGAATACAAATATGTCGATTCTGTTTCTTGCTATTTTAGTGACCTCATTATGTTTAACTGTGTAAGTTAGCATTACACTAAAAAGGCCTTATCAATTATACTTTAGTAGGCACTTTTTTGTTACATACATTTTTAAAAAATAAATCTAAGGTGTCGCACTTAAAAACCTTCTTGAAGAAACATACCTTAACAGCCTTTTACTAAACACCACACCAAATAAAGGAATAATCACCAACCATCAATACCACTTAGCGCACCAGAAGTAGTTAGCTATCTTGACATTGGACCCCACATACATTTCACCCATTGTAAACAAACCGTTAGCCGCGTCTAATTCCACTTAGATATGTAAGCAGGTGCTAAGTCTGGTCCGTAGACCGGGCCCGGCTAGTCGCAAGCCCATAAATCTCGCCAGTGACGACGGGTCAGAGTCAAACCTAATTAAAACTTGTAAAACGTATGGCGTGGTGTAAGCTTTTAGACCCGACTTATAATGGTGTACGGGAGGTCGATTTTGTTTATAACGCTGTTATGCTATGAGATATATTTTTAACTATTATCTTAACTATAAGACTTACTTTTATCTTAAAAAAATCTAAAAAAAACGATTCTCATCTTTTTATTTTATCAACTTACTTTTCACTATGTTTTATTCTATACTGCTGTAAAATATTGCATTGTAAGTGACCTTCGAAAGAGTCAAGGTCACGTATATTTTTCCATGTTAATATTTTTGTCTTTTCTAAAATAACTATAATTGAACACTTAATTCTGAAAGCGGTAAAATAATCATGAAAGGGAAATAACTAAAATACACCAATCTTGCGGTTAACAAGATAAACCATTAAATTGCTACATCAAATGAAGCTAAATCGCTATGGCTAAAGTATCGGAAGACTACAAATCTCATATTTGTGGGAAGTATTTTTATGGGGGGGTACTAACTACCAACTATATCGTATAACTAAGTATACAAACCTATAATACCTATACGACAGTCATCATTGGCAAGGTCGTTTCGCTGGAATTTATAGCTACCCACCCAAGAGCGGTACGCACCTCGACCGGCTGCGCGTGCGCTGATCTTAATTACCGATACTAATACCGATCTAATAGCGAGAACTCCCTCTCATTACGAATTGTGATAGGGTTAATTTGAAATTAAATCACTCACTGTAATGTGCTTCAACGGCGATTATTTTATTACATGAACACTTTGTTTGTGATGATTTTTGTTTTATGATATTTGTTTTTGTGTTATAAGAGGTAAATTAGGAGAAGTACACACTTGCAACTCAAATTCCTCAAGTACGTTGCTGCTCACCACATAATCAGGAAGAGGGGAAAGGGCTAGTTCTTCACAAACCTCAGTATTTCGGTGAAAATTAACTGTGATAATGCACAATCGTTTTGTGCCAATAGACTGAGTCTCCCACGATAGGTTATTTTCTTTTACGTTAAAAAGAAAACAAAATCATATCTTGCGCTACATTTTTAACTGAAATTAGTGCTCAATCTTAGCAACATAGTATGTTAATTTACGAAGCGTGAGGGTATAACATGAGGTACCAAATCGACACGACCGCCCGTTGCAATAAAGTACGCCTGCCGTGCCCTCAGGGAACAGCCCTTGGTACCAAACTCCTATACTATAAATACTAGATACTGTATTATTAACGATAAGCTTGTTTTACTTACTAATAGATGTATCTGACTTTAGTATATTTTCTGTAAATTGTAGAGGTAAATGAAACGATGTATATTAGGTTATATGTAACTGTTTAGTTATATACCTATAATTTATAATATTAAGCCAAGCTGATTACATCACGGAAGGGTTCGACCGTGGTACTATCCTCTCACAGAAGACTGACCTAAAATGACAACACCACCACTGCCAACCACAAACCATTGTTAATCAGTACTTTCGGCACTTTGCTCAGGTTGAATGAGATCGCCTTAGCCTACGCTACGGCTAAGGATATAGGGGCAAACGAGCAGACGTATCGCTTGATGGTAAACGATTACCGCCGCCCGTGGACACCCGCAAAGCAGAGGCGTCACAAGTACCGGTCTTTGAAAGATTAGGGTGTGGGTTGGGGTATTGGCCTCCGTTATCCTTACTCACTCAGTGAAACACAGAGCAGGCGCTGCTTCACACCTCCTTTATGAGAGAGGTGAACCAAAACAAGTAGTAGCAAGGTAGTTCTCAAAACTCCAGCAGTCTTGGCTCAGAAGACAACATTCTATATTCGACTGCAATGACTTATAGTAACCGAGATGTGATGGTTTGAGATTCTGGCTAATGTATCAATATGAGCATGCTACTCCACTTTCTGACGCTTGCCTAAGGCCACTGGTACTATTATTTTGAGGGCGGTGGAGCTCATCAATGGCGCAATGTCCCCAGTTTACAGCAACTTTACAAGGCTTTAGGCAAGTCTGTTGCGTAGATGGGAACAAATTATAGTTGGAAAATAATGATGTTAATTACATCTCAGTAGAGTGTGCAGAAAATGGGTAAATAAGAAAAAAATACATTTTTAAAAGTGTAAAATGATATTGACTTATGGGTATTTATAAACTTGTGTGTTGAAAAACAAATTAAATGTTTGAAAAATTCACAAAATTAAAAAAAAATATGAAGGACATTTACTTTCTTACATATTTTCTATGAAACCTATTTTGTATTGCATTGCATTATATTTGCATCCTTAGGTGGACCTACGGATGCAAAACGCTAGCTACATTAAACTACTAGTATATAATGTAAGATGTAATTTAACAATGATTAATTATAATATTTTAGAACGATTGATATACATTTTCAAAGGTTTTCAGGTTTAAAGTAAGAGAAGTCTATCCTATTCCGCCATACAGGCGAAAACTTATAATGAAATGTGAGCAAAAGTAACATTTACATAATTTATTCAATGAATTTATTCAATATTTTGTTTCTCAATAAGCTAGACACGATACTATAATTTATTGATTGTTGCGTCAAATGCTAAAAGTTCATTTATTAAGCTTCTGATAATTTCAAAATGTGAGTAGCTACTATAAATAAACTTAAGTGAGACCAGAATAATGGTCGCAAAATTCTAGTCGACAACTTTGTAGTCCACAAAACTGTAGTTGGCAAAATTCGTGTTTAAGACTTGTTTGTTTATGCGTGTAGTGACGGGTTAAGCTCACAGCCTGTCACTCTATTCAATCCGTGGGTGTCGCAAGAGCTGACTAACGAAGTTACGCGTCCTGCATAGCTTCGTTAATCAGCTCATCACTGCTAAAAGAAGGAAAACTTCCAGCAAACCCTTCAGCCGTCATCTGACCAGTGTGGTGTGGAAACCAAAATCTTCTTTTTAAGCGTTGTTGTTGTATAACACGTGTTTATATTACTGTGATGTATTCGCATGGCCTTATCAACATTAGAGCTATCAAATGGCAATATGTTCTTATTTACAAAAGCGTTCACGCTTTTTTCCTTTAATAATTGTTCGTACAAAAAATTTATTTAGTGACAATACTATCCGAATATAATAAGTTCTTCTTATAGATGGTACCTCTCAGAGGCAGTGGCAATTTTACTCAATCATTACTATTACTAATTGGAAATAATTGTCTTCAAAATTATTTAATAATCACAAGATTTTCGTATAGAAAGAAAATGTCTTACCTTAGCATTTGAGGGGTGAGTGTCTTGTACTTGTATGTAAGTACTTGATTTAAATAGCGAGCGTCACTTAGGTACATATTTTACAAACACATAAAATTGCACATGTATTTACATTGAGCATGAACCAAATCCAAAATGTTGCACTAGAATGCATAGTGTAATTGCAGTACAATAGAGTGTACTCCCACCTTAAAAGCCGGCAACAGATTCGCAAGTTTTTGAATTGCAGGTGACCATGGCTGGTTACACTCGCTTACAATCAAGTGACCAGTTTACTCGTTTACCCGAACATTGACTCGAAAAACAATTATGACGTCACCATTTGATGTTTTTACGTAATAAATGAACATCCGAAAAATAACTGTAATAATAAACGTACTTCTGTTTTTGAATCCAAATAATGATTAACAAAAAATAGGCGCGCTGTTTTGTTTCACTTTCGTTGAGTTGCGCGGGCGCAGCCACGCGTATCAAATGTGTCTCGGTACGTGCACTAAATAGGTGCTGTTTTTTCTATAGAAAGTAGCTTTTTTAATGATGATGCGATCGTTATTAGGTGAAATTTCGTATGTATATATAACTATAATTCGCTAACCTGCTTATCAAGTGCATTATACTAACATTTTTGGTGAAAACGAATTAAATAAAATTTAAAATTTCAATTGATATATTAAGATGAAATTTTTGTTGATTCGTTTAATTTTCAACTCATTGGAAATTAGAAATAGGAAAATTGGGAATCTAAACTGTAGATAATTCTGGGAAATGGAGGCAATGTAAGGAAAAAATCATTTTGCCTGAAATTAAAATATATGGCCTTTAAAATAAATAAATTAAAACAACCCTTTTCATACTAATTTCCAAATTTTTAAGTTCAAAATCAATATTCACAATCTGTATGTATTATGTTCTTTATGTACAATGCAGTTAAGAATCATCTTAAAATAAGTTCATAGGCAAAAAGTCCCATTAGGCAATAACAGCTTCAAAGAAATATTCAGTGAAACCCATTCAGACGTCTTTTCACCTTTAATTAGATATCGAAAACTACTCATTACAGTTCTAGCGAAGCTTCCAATGTAATTACATTGAAAACTGCAAAATCAGCATATGTGTGTTCCTAACCAGCAAATAATTTGCAGCAAACTAGTAGCAGTTTGTCTCCCCGGCTTGCTGTAATTTATCTCTGAGTATCTTATCGATCGACATTGTCCTTCATTGTTATACGATCCAAACAATAAGTATAATAAAAAAAATAAACACAAGGTTTTCCACTTGATTTATACATAAATAATAGTTTTAAAACGTAACAAATAAGCTTTTGTAACCAGTCGAACTAAAAAGTAGATAATAATTTACTAAAGTTAATGCAGAAAAGATAAATAATAGTCATCATAAAGTCGTTAATAGCGTTTCACTTTTCAATTATTGTGAATATTTTATTGACAAGTATTGTGTAATAAATATTGTAACAAAATGCAATGTCTAGCAATCAATCTGCCACAAATAGCCTGTCAACTTTGAACGCAACTTTACATAATCGGCCACAAAGTATACGTCTGGTGTAGTCACCACGTCGCCTCGGGGCCCAATCTATGCTGAGAGACTTGGTTATGTTCAGTTTTATTTACATACTGGTATGTCCTGACTCCATTTAAATTATTGGATGCTGAAGACCAGTTACATGTTTATGTTACAGGATACAATATATTGTTGTTTTAACGCTTACTGTCAAAAAGATTGAGGACATATGATATTGGAACCTTCCATTTGAACAATGTATGTTTGGCTTCAAGGCAGAAACTGTCTCTTTTGTTTTTTATTGATTATAAATATTGAAAGGTACGGGAACTTCTTTTTATCGTTGGCCAAGGTATCAACCTCTTTGAACATGTTATCTGCTGTATATATCTCTGTTCCATTTATTTTATAACGGGCATGTTGGTTAGCAATGCTGTTTGCTGAGAGAGGTTGTCTTTCTAGGACCCCTGGTTTGATGTTTGATTCCAATTCAAGACAAATATTTGTGTGATGAACACGAGGAAATCTGTTTATTATTAGTTAAAGAATCTATTGACAGATATAGTATAGTGCATGCTCAACTTTTGTTTAGGTATAAATCGCCTTGCATGTGTCGTTATTATCATTGGCTTTATTATACTTGAGCTCCCAAACAAAAACATTGATACTATATTAAATTATATTTCTGATATTAAATCTGAACTGGTCTTACAAACACTTCGCTTTGGTCAACTAGTCCCTGAAACACTCATTAACATACGCAAACCCTTTCATCTAAAACCGTTTGCAAAAAATATATGGATAATACCATGCGTCGGTCTTTCTAAGAACACTGTCAGTCTACGGAACCATAAGTTATGAGTAATAGAGTTCAATGACTCGTACTAATGGATTTTCTGGCTGCTAGAAGTTTTTGCTGGCTTTCAAATGTATGAGTACTTTTTACTTACCCTATAATGACGTTACATTGAAATTACTTAAAGACATGGAGTCATTAGTACTCTTTTTCTTAATATAAATCTTTAACAATAGCTTTTGCTATGAGTTCATTAGCCTCTACGTCAGATAATATTAGACTTTGATATATTTCGCATGTTATTACATACACGTCATCTTTCTTCTCCCAATCGAAGGCTGTAATTCGTCATTTAAGTTATTGACGGTCTCATTTTTACCCTACGGCGAGCCTAACAGCAAGGGTGATAGTTTGACAGTATGTGCATTATTGTGTATGTTCCATACCATAGCACCTAAACTACTGAACCAATTTTTATGAAAAAGGTGTACTTATTCGTTAGAATGCTCCGAGTGATACACGTTTTGTACAGTTTCCATCAGAAAGAAATTAAGAGCCAATTAGAGTCATAAATTACGAAAAACTATTATGTTAAGATAAAACTGTCGTTATAAACTTCATTGGAGAACTTTGCACAAATTTTATTTCGCTTCTTCAAAGCACTTAAATAGATCTCATGATTGCAACGAACACACTTGAAACAATTAACTCTTAACTCATTATCGACAGAGCTGATGGTCAAGTAGGAAGTGATACTGACTGCTAACCAATAAGTTACGGGTTCTATTCTACCCAGGACAAACAATTATGCGATAAATTTGATTATTTGTTATGTGCCTAGGTATAATTTGTCTATATAAATACTAAATATATAAGGCTAAAGAGTTTGTTTGTTTGCTTGAACGCGCTAATCTCAGGAAGTAGAGGTCCGATTCTTTCAGTGTTAGATAGCCCATTTATCGAGTAAGGCTATAGTCTATACATCATCACGGTAAGACCAATAGGAGCGGAGTATTAATGAAGAATGTTTCATAAACGGGACACAGGGGACAATGAGGTTGCGTGGGTCAGCTAGTCTATAGACTACTTTTTAGATACATATATATTATAATATGTATGTATTTAAAAATATGTAATTATGTTGATCATAACTTTGATTACCATAGTGCAGGGTCTACCTAATGTGGGATGAGAGGATGTGTAGATGTGTGAGGTTATTATTATTATTCCGTTAATGGATTCCAAAGAACTCTTGTAGTTATTGCCATACAATTTGAAATATGTCAACAGAGGCGTAATTACCTGTCAATAACTTTCACTCAAGACGACGCCTTTAAGTAATTTGTGAGTAATAGTAAATATAAAAATACTCGGAATTATATAATACTTGTGGAGTGAGCTTATAGTAAAGCTGTGTCTACAGTTGTTATGCGATTAAAATTTTTATGTCGTAAAATAGGGTGCGTATCCATAGACGCAATATAATATGGAGATAAAGAAATCGAATGTTAAGAAATACATAAATAAACTGTAGTACCTGAATGACCGAATTTTTCTCAGTTTTTTGGTAAACTTTCTAAAAATTATTCCTAACTTGATCTATATATATTTACCAGAAATTGTCCTTTAAAGGTATTAGATTTATAAACTAGTATGTCGAGCTTTCTAAAAAAAAATGTTAAGATGTTATAAATTTACCCTCTCTCCGGATATTCGGTTAAGGTTTACATTCTATTTATCATATCTAAGATTGCAGCTAGATGTATCCAAAAATTTAATGACTTGTGGTGATATATTAACCTTTATACTACCACTTCTTACACATGTACATATGAATTGCAATTACACCAAATCCAATTACAAATATACAACAACAACCCATAATGTCCCACTGCTGGGCTCGGGTCTCTTCTCAGGAGAGGGTTAAGGCCATACGTTAATTACAAATATGTTGCTTTCAATTTACTATGAACTTCAAACACAGCTAAATTTTACAGCTGTTTTCATAAACCATACGGTACTAACTTTAAAACTTTCGCGTTTCATGATATAATAATTATTTTCACGGGAATTAACACCATCACTTATTCATTAACATCACATCAACATCAGTTACATACCTCTGATTTGCCTGGCGTTTCGACCAGGTGGCACTGGCCGTGGTCACAGGCCGGCTTTCAAATAAGTGATCGCGTTAATTCCCGTGAAAATAATTATTACATACTATCGGTGCCTAAAAACAGTCAAACTTCCACTTAAATTCGGACAAAAATAGTCGATTTTCTAGATTATCCCGTCATCACATGCTACACAAAAAATACATCGTTGGTTGTGTCATCGTGATCCCCTAACCATTGGGGATGCTGCCTAATGATACATTAAGCATCACTGCATGAAATGCGTAATTTCTAGAGTTTGTACCTTCTCTTTGAAAAATGTCCGTTCATTAAATAGAAAGTAGAAACAATACACAAGAAATGATTATAACTAGAAATATTTTTCTAACAATCTTGTTGAAAGTAAACAGTTTGTTAAATTATCTTGTAATATATATTATTATATCAACTAAAATACACATTACTCGAATACATAATGTACCTATAAAGTTTAAATGAAATTAATTTGACGTACGCAAAGCTTACTTTTCGAGATATTTAAATAAAAAACGACTCTCTGTACTAATTATTAAATTTAAAATTAACTTGAACAGTAATTAGTCAAAATTGTTCAGCTNTTTCAGCTGATATTTATGTTATGGGTGGTTAAGTACGAGAAAACGTGTACTCCCTATTATTTTCTACTAGTTGTTGCCCGCAGCTCTGTCCGCGTGTATGATGTTTTATTTGACGTTATATTACTGTAAAGTTTGGATTTATTGTCAAACTCCATTTACATTCAATCTTCGCAAGTATGAACACGTGTCTGCTTTAAGTTTTCAAGTAAAATGGTTACCGTTTCGCCAGCGCCGCTGTCAGTTAATTATTTCTTTTAGTTCCTCAACCTCCCATTTTTTCCACTTATCTTGAATCCTACCTCCGTTTCTTGTCCTCGAATCGCAATAAATCGTGATGTCAAAAATCATAACCTCTGACTTTCACCATGGTGCACCTACCTTACAAAATTTCTACATCACACAAAGTTTGGTTAGTAGAGAATGCATCAAGTCCACCGAAGTACATCTGTGCATGAAGTTTTAAAATAAAAATAAATAAATCAAGTTTCATCTCAATCCGTTTAGTAGTTTTTGGCTTAATGAGTTCCAAATATGCATACATCCATCCTAACTTTAGTTGTATTTTCTCAAGGATGTATAAATTTTCGCGTTTTTCGTTTCCAAATAGAAACATCGAATAACACTGAATTATAATCCGCTACTTTCTTAAAACATAAATGCTATATTGTCCAAAAGTAATTCATTTGTACACGACTGCTAGAGAATACACTTGAGCAGCTAAGATGCATGTGATATAAACATGTTACTTCAACATAAGCGATGCTGCAGGCAAAGTTAGTATTTAATAAAAACTTCAACTAGTTTATGTGCTGGCCCCACATTCATATAAACATTACGTTAGGAATGAGGGTCCGCTAAGAACTCCATCGTTTTGTGTCATGTATATATTTACTTCAGGCAAGAACTAAATATGAAGCCTGGTAAACTAAACGTGAGAGAAATCTAGAAAAGTAAATTAATAGAATGCATTAAATAATTTCCAAACAGCATATATTTCTAAAAATATTTAAATTTATACTAAATCTGTGCTAATATCTCTAAAGTCTGTTTATAATATCACATTAACAGCTTTTCACTGAGTGCATATGACAAAGTTTTAATGTTATTTCTTACATATTAAAGTATTTACGATACTCACATCAAACTATCATTTTTTTTTTAATTTTATGTCCCTCTTTTTTTTTTGTTTCGGCTAATCTTTGGAATGGCTGGACTGATTTTGACAAGACTGTCGTTAATAGGTTGCTGATTACTAGCTTTTGCTTCACGGCGTTGCCCGCGGTTGTTGGCGTGCCGCAGGCAACACCGCGTAACACCGTTCATTTATATTGTTATATAGTTTCTTTATATTTTTGTTGGAAGTGATATCGCTGGGGTACATATAAGTAACATATATCCAAAGTAAACAATATAAATATGGCGTCTCTTGAAGCTCTGGGATTTTCAACGCATTGTGTCTCGCATAATTTACTAAAAACTGTGCTATGTATATATCTATTCATGTAAAACTGTGCTGGGTACACTTATGCTATGTAAACTGTTGCCGGGTTAACTTATAATTATAATCAAACACAACAGGCTGATATTTCCATGTGTCAAAATATTCAATATCCTAGCAGACGCGTGGTCGCCCCAAGGCTGCACAATGCGCCGCGCCCGCGCAGTGGGTGTCGATGATTTACACCGCCTTGTCTACGGACTCATTCATATTTATTAAAGTTCACACTTTTTTCAATTGTAAATCATTTTTGTGTGATGTACGACATCTCGCCATTAAGTTATTCCAGGCCCCGAGTTACAATAAAAAAACTTTTTGAGTGTTTACGACGGTTTGTTGAAGTTTTATTGGAAACTAGAATGTATTATGGAGGAAATTAAGTTTTATAGTAAATTATAGTAGTGATTTTTTTATAAAGGATTTCCCATGTCTGAAATTTTGCGAGGTCGATGTTCATATTCCTGTTATCATAATATCGAAAATCGAAAAAATACCGCCCGCGTGTATATCGGTTATCGCTACAAAAATTTGCCTATGTTCTTCACCAAAGTCTAATCTATCTTTATATTGAAATCCATCCAAATCGCTTTAGCCGTAAAAGACAACAGACAGATACAAATAGTTAATTGTTAAATCATTTATAATAATATAAAAAAAAAATTATGATATTTTATTTTTAGTACAATTATTAACAAAATGTTAATGTCCTTCTGTTTGTTAAGCGATTACGTTCTATAGACTTACTCAATATTTTACTATAAAACATCGTGATTTTAAATCGTGCATTGCCATTTTTGAAATAACAGATGATATTTTGATACGAAAAAGTGCTTTATACAAAGTTTCCAGATAATAACAAACAAGGCTTCTATCTGTCAATACAACAAATGGTTACCCTTTGTATAAACCACTAATATTTTCACAATTTTATTGGATCTAGAAAAACCAATAATTTTATGTGCGGTGGTGGTTTCTAATACTGAATATATAACCGTTGTATTTCTAAGGATGTCACTTTTAACTATTTTACATTTAGAAGGACATCGTTTAGAATAATATACCGGTTATATTGACCATAATTTTCACATTTTAACAAAAACCCGAGTTCAAGAACTAAACCAAAAGCCACCACGGGAAGCGCCAGCTTTAAAATTAAAAAAGAATCTTCAAAATCGTTTCACAACCGATTTGTAACAAACCTAAAAGTGGTACAGTTGAAATGAGAAATAACGTGACTCTGAGTGTTGTGGGTTCGAATCCCATATGAGACAACACTTGGAAACTCTGTCTGATCCACGAATTGTTTTTCTGAGTCTGGGTGTTCTTTATACCCGTTACAGGTATGTTTGTAAAGTTTTAGATTATTTTTAATTTATTTTTTTAGATTTATTCGTAAAGTAAGAATTGTCTTTACATTCAGTTCTCCATTTATAGTTAAGGTCTCCTTGTTACAGTATACACAGACCAGCCAGTTTCATCAGCCTCCCCACCAACTCGAGATAAAATAAACGGGGAAGAGAAGGCAAGGTCGCGACGTCGGGACACCTGGACAGAGCCCACCACACCTCCTGTTAATGACGATGGTAAGTATAACATTTTTTATGGAATATGGGTCAAACGAGCAGATGTATCGCCTAATGATAAGCGATTACCGCCGCCCATGGACACCCGCAACACCAGAGGCGTCACAAGTGCGTTGCCGGCCTTGGATGGGGATGAGGGGAAGGGTTGGGGTATGGGACTCCGGTATCCTCACTAACTCAGTGAAACACAGCGCAGGCGCTGTTTCACACCGGTCGAGCAGGCCCATGCATGCCGAAGCGTGGCTCTCATCACACCCTATCTACCTCTGTGGTGAGCAGATACAATGGAACAACTTTTGACATTCTGGCTTAAAACTTCGCCTTCCTTATTCACGAAATTTTTTGGCTCCGTCGGTTACGAGTGAATTTTATTTGAACCTATCTTTAGAATATCTCCAATTTAGTAGACACTATAAAGGGTCTCAGAGCTGTTAGACTTGTATAAGGGTCAAATGTCACCTTTATTAATAAATTTAAACTTATATTCAAAGCGTCACAGAATGTTGTACATTAGAAATCCGTAATTTATGCAGACATAACCGATATAATATAATTGAATAAGACTGTATAAAAATAACTATTTATTATAATTTTTCTGAAATAATCTGCGTGTTTTATGTTATTAGGGTTCCGTGCCTAAAGGGTAAACGGGACCCTGTTACTAAAGACTTCGCTGTACGTAAGTCTGTCTGTCCGGCCTGTATCTCATGAACTGTGATAGCTAGACAGTTAAATTTTCAGAGATGGTGTATGGTTGCCACCATACCAAAAACCGGTTTTTTTTTACTCGTTTTTGCTCGATATTGATAACGGCTACAGCTAGAAGCTTTAAGTATTCACAGAATGTATAGATATATTTTATTTTCACTTTAAAAATAAATAATGATATAAAAATAAAACAAATAATTCAGGCGGACTCCCATAAAACATGATATTTTTGCTCGTTTATGCTCGATGTCGTTTTTATAGATAATGGTACGGAACCCTTCGTGCTCGAGTCCGACTCCCACTTGGACGGTTGTTTTTTTAAAGTATTCCGAATGATTCCGAACATTCTATTAACTTCTTTAGCAGGAAAAGAATAAATATACATTTAAAGATGTCAAATGATTAAAATTTCTATTCTGTTTGCTCATAATTTTATATTATTACCTTCGATTTACATATTTAATATAAACTTTTGTAGTGTATAATCTCCAAGTGTTAGAAAAACTTTCACCATTTAACATACATATTATATTAAATGAGCGTAATTATTTTTTCAGCCAATGTAGGAGTCCGTTCACCTCTACTGCAGCAACAACACCAGCAATACGACGAACAGCTCCGGGATATCGCAGCTTCTCTCACCAGACCAAGATCGAGACGAGCTCTGCCACCCACGCTTGAAAGACCTACGAGACTACCGCCTCCTGATAGGCTACCGGTAATTTTAGTTGATAAATTCGTAATATCGCATAACACACCCAAGGTAAATACACTTTCGTTCATTTTCTGAAAAAACACACTCTGGCTTTTGAATTATTGCCTGTATCGCGAGGCACTTTACAATCAAACATGAAACGGACATAAAGAACATAGACTCAGAACAACAATGGATGGATCACACAATGTGTCGTCCCATGTAGGGTTCGAACCCAAAACAACAAAATAAACGAAAGTGGAAACGACTAGGTGACCGTTT
This sequence comes from Hyphantria cunea, assembly GCA_003709505.1. NCBI lineage: Eukaryota > Metazoa > Arthropoda > Insecta > Lepidoptera > Erebidae > Hyphantria > Hyphantria cunea. The sequence goes on from PKRV01000477.1 coordinate 478,114, forward strand.
AAACCAGACTGCAGTCAGTTCAATAGTGATATTGATATTTTTGTCACGTCTGTTTAATGTAATGTTCTTTCCACAGGCTCGAGGCTCGCCCGATGGCGGTGTGCCAGCAGAAGAGCCCAGCTCGAGTTCAGCAAGCGAGGGAAGTGAACCTACTGACGTCGTTGAACCGACAGAATCAGCAGAAGGCGGCAGAGTTGAACTGCCAGCTGAGAGACTTTTACATGCAAGAGCTGGCTGGCTACAAAGGAGAGGCGCTGGAGGCTGGTCAAGACATTGGTTCGTATTGAGAGGAGCAGCTTTATTATACTTCAGGGATCCTCATGCAGAGCATAGAGGGTTGATGGATGGAGTCATTGACCTGAGTGGCATATCAAGGGTTGTAGAACTTCCGACTTCAGCATCAACTAATGGATATGCTTTTGAAACAGAGGTGCGTTATTTCATAATTTATATGTTTTTTATTTATTTATTTGAGTATTCTATAAGGATGTTTAGATTCAATTCTTTCCTTTTTGTTCACAGACATGGGACGGAAAGCATATAGTATTATCAGCGGTGACGGCAGGTATTAGGGGGAATTGGGTATCGGCTATGCGAAGAACGGCCGGTCTACCAGACACAGGACCATTATCGTTAGTCTTACGCGAGGATACAGTTGATCAAGCGTCAGAATCTTCAAATTCTCCTATAACACCAGTCACACCTATTACTGCTAGGTCAGCGCCCTTTTCATCAGACGAAGAATACCGAACGGCTTCTGAGGGTGGCCGAAGGGATAGTGCTGATTGGGGTGATATGGGATCACAGCCCCCACCATCACCAATTCTTAATAGAACTCCGATATCGAAAGTCAAGGAAAAGGTACGTGGACGAAACAATCATCCAACAATACCGCGATCGGATAATCCGAAAGCTGACAAAGACGAAATCGATTCAACCAAAGAAAAAGAACGCGTCATGGACGAAAATGAAGAAAACGAGAAACCAATGGAAGCGAGAAAGCGCAGCTATATCTCGACTATCGATAAACAATCCATAGAAATAGATGATCTAAAAAAACAACTTAAACTTGCATTAAATGATGTAAGTGCGGCTGAGACAGAGCTATCAAGGCTTCAGAAATTAAAATCAGAGGCTGCTTTAAAAGAAAAGAAGATGGAGGAACTTGTCACTACATTGCAACAGAAAGAAGAAGAGCTGTCAATGAGGACTAAAGAGGCTGAAAATTTGGACGCCATTAAAGCGCTCTATAACCAAGATAAAACTCTTTGGGAGAGTAAATTGACAGAGACACAGAACTTTCTTAAGGAATCTACAGAACATTGTGAGTTGTTAACGAGGCAGTTGACCTCTGCACAAGAAACTATTATTCAGTTACAGCAAGATCTGAATGATTTAAATGAGAAGCTACTCAAGAGTGTGAAAGAAAACGATAATTTATACATTAGGATTCAAGATCTTGAAAACCGATCACATGTAGAAACAATTTCACCTACCAAGGAGAAACGAAAGAGTATGGATTCCTTTAGTGAATTGACAAATATAAATCAAGATTTAGATCTTGAGTCCTTAGAAAAGGATAAGCTAATAGAAGAGTACGTAGAATTAAGGGAACGATTCTCAAAAGCAATTCATGAAATCAAAACCATGAAAAAAGAACTACGAGACTCACACAATATGTATGACGAACTGGAAATAACGAACATCAAATTGAGGAATGAAATGAAGCTCCGAGAGCAGTGCAGCAGGTCTGAGATTGATTTAATGGCAGCGCGAATATTAGATTTGACACAAAAACTAACAGCTTCAGACAAACAAGTGCGAACACTAAAACACAAAATACAAAAGTCGGAGTCTAGGGAGAAAAGAAGAAGTCTATCTCTAAAAGGCAGAGAATCCCTTACTCTAGGTAAAGAAGTAGAAGAGAAGTTAACTGAACTCGAAAATAAAATTTCTATGTTGGAAACTGGTGAACCGGTTCCTACAATAAATTCTCCATCCAAGAGCGCGTCTCCTGCCAAAGAAAAACCCTCCAAATCGGAGAACCTCACGGATGAGAAACGCATGAAGAGATTAGCTGCACGGTTAAGGAGAAAGTCCTTAGACAGCGCCACCAGTTCCGAGCCCATGAAAATGTTAGTTCGACTAAGTTCACTAGAAACCAAAGTAGCCTCTGCTTTAGAAAATCGTAAAGACCTCACAAATTCCTGTGAATCTTTAAGTCAGGTAACCAGATCGACAGAAAGTCCATCAACTCTCAATGAGTCATCAGAAACTTCTAATATCGGTACGCAGTCACAAAGGCATTTGTTAGAGAGGCTACAAAGTCTAGAAAACGTAGTGATACACTCTAGAAATAAAGTCAATGAATGTCTTTGTCAGATGAGTGCGATGAGAGCAGCCAAGTCTAGAAGGTCACCCTCACCGAGTGTTGAAAAGAAATACAGTCTGAAATCAATGGAAAAGTGCTTGACAGATGTTAGTAAGAGGCTACAGGAATGTTTTGATAAGTGTGTAGTTGACTTTGACCAGAACCAGGACCAAGAAGTGAATGACAGCGTTGCCCAAGTGGTCGTTCAATTAGAAGAACAATTGAGAGCAAAACTTCTTGAAATTTCTAAGAAAAAGGCTGCTTTGTATGAAGCTGGTGAGCTTACGCAGAGACGAAGCCTAGAAATATTGGCAGAGAAACTGGCATACGAGGCAGTCCTTGTAGGCCGAATACAGGAGGCGCTTGAATCATCAAATGGGAGTCGATTCTTTGCCCGATTAATTAAGTCTGAAATTATTGAAACTAGTCAACTAATAGATAATCTTAAACGGAAAATAAATGGCGATAGTGGCCGTAGTGGAGTAGGAACAAGAAGTTCACTGGATTATTTAGCGAGAATTCTTACGCGAAAGATTGACGTTAACGGATCTCGAGAATCACAGGAGCAGCGTCGGTCTGAGCTAATTATACATGGTGCGGACTTGGAAGCTTTAAAGGCATCCCAACGAGAAGTAGCCGAGGCAGTCGAGCGATATAAGAGCGAGAAGCTGACTGAGCTATGCTCTGCGTTGGCCTGTGAGACTCTTAGCTACGCGACACCTAATGACACAGATACAGAACAATTACGGGCCAATATGGAGGCTGCGCGTGTACGTGAGGCATGGGCAGCAGCAAGAGATGCTTTAGGTGCTGAATTAGTCCAAGCCGAAGTAACAAGGGCACTGTCACGAGCTGCCGCACTTTGCGATCAGCGACTGGACCAGGCTCGTCACGCCCGTTTAACGCTCACAGCTCAAGATAGAGCCGATCTAGAGTTATGGTGGCAGGCGGCTCACGATCACCTGCGTTGTGAAATGGACGCCGCCGTCAAAGACATCGCGGCGCGATATCGTTCTTGCCTAACTAGCGACCGTCGCACTAAAGAACCATCTCCGGGACTAGACTCGCGAGCACTGTTACAGCAGTTAGCCGAAGCTTTAGCTCAAAGAGCCCTAGTCGACGCTCGAGTCGCCGTCCTCGAGGGAACTTATCGCGCTTCATCACCTCCGGCCGAAAGTCCTCGTCGTTCATCGGAGGACGCTTTCTCCTCCCTAGAGGACGATCCGGCTCAGGAGGCGGAGTTCGTTTACCTGTTTCAACGTTTCTCGACCGAGTGCCGAGCGCTCTTCTCCAGTGACTGTTCGGGTAACAGTGAAGACTCGATGAAGATCGGCGAGAGCCTCGAGCGGGTGGAGGCGGCGGTGGCGGAGGTGCAGAGGCGGCTGGCGGGAGGGGAAGGCGTCGAAGCACCCAGCGCCAACGGCTCCGGCGTCCTCGACCGCGTCGAGGCGTTGCGCCGCCGCGTCGAAGCTCTGCAAGCGCTGGTGCCCTGCCAGCACTGCAAGCAGCTGCAAGACGCGTTGGACAGGTACGGGGCCGTTTATCCTTCTCTCACTGTAAGACGCTCTAAGTGTTCATGATACGGGAGTTAACCGAGGACGTCCCACGCGGCAGGTTGCACGAGGAGCGCACGCGCGGCGAGTGCGCGCTGGCGCAGCAGGCGAGCGCGCTGGCGGCGGCGCGGCGCGCGCGCGCGCAGCTGCAGGCGCAACACGAGCGCGAGCGCGCCGCGCTGCGGGAGCGCGCGCGCACCTTGCAGAGGCGCCTGGCCGCGCTCGACTCCGAGTACTCCGCGCAGCTCGACAACCTGCGCGCTGCCTACCAAGTAAGGCGTTTTTTCAATGAACTTATACATATCTTCCTTCCTACTCGTTATGATTCGCGACATTGTTCGGAGTCGGCTACTGATTCAATCGATTTAACCTAGATTTCAAATTTTCCACGGAGCGACTGGCAGCAGGCCTCCATAGGTCTGGCGATGAACTACATTCGAGGACTGAATTAGTTGTCAGTATATTTGAGGGCACTGACTTCCCAATGATCGGCGACATCGAGCGACAGCTTAACATGATCTCCGAGTCGTGGACGTATAGCACCGCCACACCATACTCCGGACGTCTTCTTGCAAGATAAAAACTAACGACACCCTTAGCCCAACCCGAGACTTTGTGTCACATGTAGAATATAAACGTAGCCATAAACTTGGGGTGTCAACGCACGGTGTCTTCATCCAATAACTAACGAATAAATTTTAATTTATCTCGACAGAGCGCTGTGGCGGCCGACACTCACGGAGATGGTTTACGCGCCCGCTATCAACAGGAGATCGAGCAACTTCGAGCGCTCTGCGAGAAAGGATTGATGGCTATGGAGAGTTCACACCGTCGTATCGTACGGGAAATGGAGGAGAAACACCGCGCTGAAAGAGAACAATTGAGGTAAACTAAGAGAGATTTTTTTGAAGTTCATAGCCACCACGAGAACTAGAATCCATAATAATATTATAAATTCAAAAGTGACTCTGTCTGTCTGTTACGCTTTCACGGTTAAACCGCTAAATCGATTTGGGTGAATTTCGGTATAATGATATATTGCACATTGTAAAAAGACATAGGGTTCTTTTTGTCGCTATAACCAACATACACTCGGGCGAAACAACGGACAAACCCTTGTAAACACGTAATTATGAAACAACCAACTTTTGCCCGCGGCTCTGCCCAAGCGTGTGTCATTCATCCCGATAGTCTTTATTTTCCCTCAGTAATCAAAGTGTCAAAGAAGCGTAACAGACAGAGCTACTTTCGAATTTATAATATTACTAGCTTTAGCGGGCGGCTCCGCCCGCGTGTTTATCGGTTACCGCAGCAAAAAGTAGCCTGTATCCTTCATCAAGAATCAAATGTTAGTGTATATTTTGTAAACGCAATATATGTCATTCTAATGTTAATGTCATATTGGTTGTTTTTCATCTGTGATGTGTGGCAACACTGCTCTTGTACGCTGTTCTGTGTGTGTCGAAAGTTATCTCCACTTGTTATCAAAATACATCTCGGTTTATACTAATAATTAGTTTTCTTTATGCCCAAAACCCATCATCAAAGTATCTCTTTGCCAAATTTCATTGTAATCGGTGCAATGATTTGTCATAGTTACTTTCGTATTTACAATATAAGTATGGATAAGAATGGATTTTGAGAAGAATTTAATATCAATGTGTACGTTTCCAGGCTAGACAAAGAGCAAGCCTTAGCTGAAGAGACTCGCGCGACACTGGCCGCGTTAGACGCGATGCGCAAGGCGCACGAGAGCGAGGTGCGACGCGAGGTGGACAAGTTTAAAGCTGAGTTCCTCAGCCGCGGCGCGCAGGGCGGGGAAAGGCAGCAGCTCAGCAACAGGCACCAGTAAGTCTCTTTATTATCTTTTGAAGAAGATAAAAGCAGTCACTGTACATATAACTGTTTATAGGTTATTTTATGATTGACGTTTGAACGTCTTGGATTACAAAGACAGTCACTATCAAATTTTAATCTGAAGTGCTTAAGTCGTTTTATATTTAAGGTTGGGTTTAAATGTTAGGTTGGTTTAAAGCGCATAAATCTTTTTTGTTTACTTTTTAAATGCAACAAATGTTAATGAAGTTTAAACTCGTTTTTAAATAAGTCTTACTTTTAATATTTATGTGGATGATATATTGTTAAATTCGGTCATGTTCATGGGGCAGTATCTGCTCGTTCTACTCCCATATCACTTACTTCTGCTCATTTTTAACAGACAAGAGATGGAGGAAATAAAGATGGAGATTCTATCGCTGTCAGAAAAGTATTCTGTGAAGTGCGTGGAGTCTGCCGCGTTGGAAGAGCGGCTCTCTACTGCTACTGCGCAGCTTGCGCAGGCTCACAACCATATCATGCAGTTAGACGCCAGGTAACTATTGTCTACTTTGACTAATACATATAGATTGTCAAACAGACAAATTCAAAATGGCCCCTGAGGGTATATCCATACTTAATATTATGATTTCGAAAGTAGCTCTACGTGTCCATCTGTTACGGCTTCGCGGCTTTCAATCAATTTGGCACGCAGATACTTTGATTTTTTAATAAAAGCTAATCAAAAAGCAAGTATATAAGTAATATTTTATTCTTGGATTTTCAGAAACAAGCAACTCCGCGCGCACTTAATTTCAGAAGCGAACGATATGAAGAACACTGAGACGTCCACCTTGTCGCAGCTCATAGAGGAGACTAACACGGTACGTGACCCCGCTCTCTGACCTTCACCCACCAAAGATCACGGTACACGCTTGTACAGCCTACGCTAAGCTTCTTTCCATTTTACCATTTCGAGGCAGAGGCCACGCTTGCATGCCCATACATTGCACGTAACGTTCACCGGTTTAGAACAATTTAATTTAGAAAACTTGACCATCGTAAATTATTTTTTGTTAATTTGCAAATTTGATTTGTGTTTTGTAACAATGATAGTTGTTTTTGGTTTCATTTTTAAAATTATAATATTGATGATCTAAAATCGTATTAATTTTTTGTTAAAATCTAATGTTGTCAATAATGCGTTCTTAAAAAATAATCGTTAAGTTCATGGATCGCACAAATTGAGCATAACAGTAAACACTTCAGTTTTTATTTCTCCTAAATGATGTTCACTAATGGGTTTGGTCTCTCAACACGCTTAAAATGTTGGCAATGGATTGGTATTATAAAACTATGAGGGCTAAGGTAACTGATACAGAGTTATAATATTGACATATGGTACTTATACAATCGGTGGCTAGAATTTAAAACTAAAATATATCCATACATTAATACATTGTTTCATTTCACTTAATACTTAAAATTCGTTGGCTCAATTTCTGCGATCACGTAGCAAATAGAACCTATAACGATACAGCTACAGGAAAAACCGTCGACTATTCATTTCTTGCTGTCACTATAGTTACTTACTAAAACCAAATAATCGATTTAAAAAGACAAAAAAAATTATAATAATGGCAAAATAGCAGAAAATTATTAAGATGGGCAATATTAGAGTCAGACAGATTCCTTGAGTTGTACCGTAGTGGGTAGTAGATTGTATTTGGCGTAACGGTCATGTATGGGGTGCACTAACAGCATGGGAGTGGGCGCGAGGCGCCGCTGTGGCAACACCTGCGACGTCTGGCGACAGTCTGGCAGACTGGCCGAGCCATCAACAACACAGGTAACACACGACTATTCGCTTCGCGTGGTGTGGGAATTAGTCGATTGTTGGGTCTAGTCAATTATCTCACCACTAGCCACTCCAATGATTTTGTTGCTGTCTAAACATTAAAAGTGAGACATAACTTACTACTATTTGATTAAAAAATAAATGGTCAATATCTCTATAAGTATACGAGGTACATACATGAAAACGAAAAATACATAAAATTAACATTTCAAAAAGAATCGGCCAAAATATACGTATGAAAATGCTAAATGTTGTTTTTAGAAACATTATATAATTGTCTTAGCCTGGTTTAGCCCTACTCTAAAACCAACTCAGCGTATATCCGTTCTTGCTGTTGACTTGGCTAAATTATATTGGTTATTATCCATTCGTTTTGTTTGCCGTTTAAATTTGAGATAAAATGATAAACAACTAGCAACCTGTCCCGGCTTCGCACGGATTCATGACGGAAAATATAATATTCTAACCAGTGCAACTTTGTCAGCGTCTCTGAAAAAGAATGAATTTTCCTTATTTTTGTTCTTTTTCATCGATGCTTGACTACTATCGGTCTTACTGGGCTATCAAATACTAAAAGAATTAACGAAATTGGTCCAGCCGTTCACGCGTGACCAAAGGAAATAGGGTTTCATTTTTATATATATAGATATTGGAACGGATATCTAATAATAGCAGGAAAATACAAACACATTGGTTCTATTAGTTTGAACTAACACTCGACTATCCAGGTTTTGGCTTGTGCTGTTTAATTTGGAAAAAGATACTCTAAAGCGCAAAATAATAAAGTTTTAACTTGAAATGGTGATTGGTTGGTTTACAATTCATCTAAAAAGTCAAGGAGTTTTTTATTTTAATTTAGATGTTTTTTATTTTGCTTCTGCGTTCGTATAATTTCCATATCACTTAAGCAAAAGGCTTTTTTAAAAACTTTTACACCAAAGCCAAAGCAAAGTATCAGTGTTGCCACACTTCGCCTACCACAAATATGGCAATTTGCTTTATTTCGCTTCGTAAAATGTGGACTTTTAATAATCTTACTAAATGTTTTATCTAGGCGAAGTCGTCAAGGTCGAGTCCACTGCTGGAGGCGGCTCGTCCAGCACGCAACAAGATCCAGTACGCGAAGACCGAGAGCACCAGAAACATGCAGCTTTCACCCGTCCAGGTAACGACACAAATTTGATGAGTCAATTAGTCCCTACATAATAGTTATCATTATGACCGCTTGCATCATTGATAGATCCAGGTCTCCTCATACTTTCATATTTGAAAGTATTAAATTTATATTCCTACGTTTTCATTCAGATTAATTGAAAATGTATACAAGTGTGTTTTTTCTTTCAGAACTAAAAGCGACACAGCGCTGCTCGGAGAGCGGTCGCGAAGTGCTCGCGCCGCTCGCGGGGATGGTCGCCGAGCGGAAGAAACGCTTCGAAATGCGATCGACTCTTACTTCTATGACGTCACTGCCGTGACGTCGCACACGCACCACCCACTACCCACCACGCAAGCACCTGGCCACTAGCTTGTTTGAACTCCCGCAATAACATCTATTTTAATATATTTAGGTTTTATATTTTCATATGGTATTCACCGAATAAGGCAAAAGTTTACAAATAATGTATATCATTTATATAAATATATCGGCATCTAGGGTTTAGATTTGATGAAAATATTAAGTAAATGAAACAGGAGCTGACTTTTGATACTAAAAGTGTCTGTGTTTGTGACTTATTATGTGTCTTATATACCTTGTTACAACAAGAATAACAATTAAGAGCCTTAAAACTTATGAAGTAAGTTCTAAGTTAATATAATTCAGATACACATATGATGGATTGGTATATTATTAAACTATGGTTAAATTTTATTATTTATATTTTTAAGACCAAATACACTTTCTACCATAAAATACTAAGTGGCCAGACTTTTTCCTACCCACCACACAAATGTATATAATCTTTGAGAGCAAATATATTGTACTAAATCTTACGTGTAAGGTAGCTTTAGTAGAATTTGGTTAGTGACGTGACTTATGTAAATTATACTATGTAAATACTAACATATCCTATGTTTGTTTTCTGTATCTTTAAGACATTGTTACCAAATATTTCTTTTATATTTATAATGTGTTTTAGGGCGATGGAGACGTGATGATTACAACTTACATAAAACAAGTGGTAGATTCTTAATTACTTTATCTTTGTCTTCTTCTACTAACTATCATATTTTCTTAATCCATTCTGAGTATTGTTTATGTTAATACTTTCAGTTAGGTAACCTCTCTTATTAAATAATGAAATACGTAAATTAATCTTACTATTATTGTATGTGTAATCGTCGTGTCTCCACAAAACTGAATACATTGTAACCGTGTTTTAAGAGCGTGGATTTATCTGAATGATGTGTGCCTAATTATACTAGAGTGTTATCAACCGTATCAATCGTTTATCAGTTTAAAAAAAACGATTTTGTCTATAACATCTTTGATTTTAAAAGTATTTATTTGGCGCGTAAATATCAAAGATGGCGGAATGTTAATGCTATTGATATGGTCTTGTAGAGGCATATTTATATCTTATATCTTTAATATTAAACGGTTAATGAAATAAAATATATAATTTGCGTTAATTTTGACTTTGAGCTCCACCTTACGTGAACTGTTACCAATCTCCTCCAGTTGGGCATTGAACCTGTCTTCCATCGCACGTATTCACATTGTTGTGTATAGTTTAACACTAGGAGATAGTTTTGTTTGTATTATCATGACACGGAAGCTGTATACATAATTTATATTGAATAAATTGCTCAATGTTATTTAGTGCGTTAAAAATCAAATACCAAAACTTATAGTATGCGTTGTAAGTAACACAATTGTAAGAAAGGACATTATTATAAAGTAAATCTTCATGGCTATAATAAATTAACTTATCGTTACTTGTGCTTTTCTATATGCGGTCGGCAGCCGTGTATGTTCGTATGTGTTCTCTTGTTTTGTATGTGTGTCGGCATACGCGAGCCGTTGGCTGTACTAGTTGACATTGTGTTTATAACATATTATAAAATGAACATAAACTTACATAATACAAATTTATTTTTGTTTTATTCAAGCATCCTTTTTTCCATGAATATAAAGTTATAATCAATCAGAGCTGTGACATGGATGGTCTTCCAAGCAAGTGATAGTATTAACATTTTCTAATTCGTCGTTTTCGCCTATTATTAACAAACCATATTAAGTCCCTTACATTGTACATTATGAAACTAAAAGAGGTAACTTCCCTACAACCTACCGTTTGAACATCTGAACATACCAAAACGGAATAAATATTAACTAGTATGCTCAAATAACTAAAGTAAAGGAGATCGTTTCTTGTTTTTGCCACATTTTTTATATTTTTAATCATTAATTCCATCACGACGAAGACTTGAAGACTTGAAATACTTGACATTTGCAGAAATAGCTGATCCGGCTGATTGCCATATCATCAAAAGAAAAAAAACTAAAGTAAAAACCATGGCGGATGTTATTAACAGTGTGATTTTAGATAGATAGATAGATAGATAGATAATACTTTATTTGTACACCAATGTTTACACACAATATACAATTCTATAAATTATAAAAAAAAAGATACAAATGAAAATGTGATGTACAAAGGGCGGCCTTATTACTCATTGCAATTTCTTCCAGGCAACCTTTGGATGGATAGGTTTCATTCAAAGCTGGTGCAGGGTATTTAAGAATGAGAAGAAAAAAAAAAGTTTTTACGTATATAACAAAAAAAACAAATTATATTACAAATTTAATAAATAATGATATGAAATAATAATAATACTATAGAATAAANTGGGACCGAAGGGTTTCTCCAAGTGACGGAATACTAACAAAACTGTCCTAATCTGATTCTGAATCTGATTTTAACTACTAGATGTAACAAAATTATATGAGATATGGAGATTAATAATAATAATAATGATAGATTAATAATTATGGAGATCGTTTTTTGTTTTTTCGAAAGACGGTCCCCATTTCATGTCATCCACATTTTTTATAATTTTTATCATTAACTCCATCACGACGAAGACTTGAAGACTTAGAATTGAAGACTCAAAATACTTGACATTGGCAGAAATAGCTGATCCGGCTGATTGTCATATCATCAAAAGAAGAAGAACAAAATTATAGACATATTGCATTTTGATTAATCCTGGCAACACCTTGCCGCTTCAAATTAACCAAAATTTTGGCCCCCTTTGGTAAGCATGCCTATAGTCACCCATTCATAAATTGATCTCGTTATCAATTGCTTCACCTTATATTGGTTGGATCTTAGAGCTAAATCTCCAATAATCTCAATTTATTATTATAATAAATGAATGCTGTTTCTTGTTACAAGCTTTTATTAATTTATCTTATTTTTTATTTATTTACATTTTTATGTGTCTTCGGTGGCAATACAGTGATAGGGTTCCATGGATTTGGTCTACTGATGGAGACGGCAATCAGCCATAGGAATTACTGAACTCTAAACAAAACCAACTAGTTTTGGCTTGATTGATTTGTGTTGAAGGGCACTCAATATCTAGGGGAGATCCAGTGCCTGATGGTGAAATTGTAAGGCGGTCAAGGTATCTCTGTGATAAGATAACATATACCCACCAAGTTCGAGCTCGGTCGGTTTGTCTGTAGGAGCACTTAACGAACAACGCTAGAAAGAGCTGCGATTTATATTTCCGAAGATTTATCTGAAGATGAAACAGAATTTTGGAAACGCTGTTAGCTTTCTAAACTAACTAAANACTAACTTGACTAGATGGATTAAAATCATGCAAGCAATTTAAATACAATTAAAAATTAAAATGAATAGGCAGAGCGACCAATGTCGATAGCACCCGTGGGAATAAAGTGGTGGGATGGTTTTAAATAAAAGATACACTAATGAAAATAAAGGTGATTTTATTTCATAAACAAATAACCTATTTATTATTTTCAGTTTATGCGCTTTATTGTAACAAATTGGCAAGCATTCTATATACACAATTCAATTAAAAAACAAGCTAACGACGTTAATAGAAATGAAGTAAAAGAAAAAATTTCTTAAGCTTATTTACGTCGGCAGCAAACTTATAATGATTTTTCATTAATACAATTTCTTTCAATTACAGTAGATTAAACGAAAGCTCCTTAATATTAACAATGACAAATCAGGTCTTGGTAGAACGATATCATATTAAGCTTATCTAGAGAGAATTTGTATTTAATTAAGCATTAGGTGATTTATCTAGGCACTTGGCCAGCGTGGGGACGTATGGCCTTAGCCCTCTCCAGAAAGGAGACCCGAGCCCAGCAGTGGGACATTATGGGTTGTTGTTAGTTTTTTTTAGGTGTTTAATGAGACTACGCTGCACGTAATCCAATTTTGACAATATGTTCATTCCTCCTAAATAAATATTTTCTTCGGAAATTTTAACACACAACGCTATCTATTCCCAAACTAAGCAGAGCTTGTACTATGGGTACTAGACAACTGATATTAATACATATATATACATTTTTTTTATAAATACCTAAATATGATACATAGAAAACACCCCAAACTCCGAAACAATTATATGCAGATCATACAAACATTTGATCCGACTCAGGAATCGAACCCAAGACATGCACAGCAGTCGCATACGATCATTCGCCACCAAATGAAATGTTCGTATTCATTCAAGTTATGCTCCGATGTTAAGCATACGCTCTGATTGGGATTGGGGATGGATGATATGCATCGATGTATTTTAAACACTCAATGTATGGTATCGATGTATCGCATGGGGCGGGGGTATCAAAGTATAATTATGGGCCATCACTCCTTTGATGTACCGACACAACGGCGAATAAGCAAGATCATCGCCATGATGGCCGGTCACAGATATTTATGTCTTCTACACAATCGTGAATGCCTATGATCGCCCATCATGGCCCACTGGAAACCAAAGCTTTGTTGGCTGTGTGATTTTAAATTTTAATAGATACACCCTTTTCCTTGTAATTAAATGATTTTTAAAGGCCCAAAAATGTCAATGCGAAAACAATCGATTTTGTGAAACATCATGTTGGTATGTATTTCTCAATTCATCGTATTAACATCGATTCGATTCAACCGATCGATGTTAATGTATATTTTATACGTCCACCGCTAACCTGGGCCGAAACGTAATGGGAGTGGAGTGAGCCCAAATCATTTCGTTAATTTATAAAAAATAGTAGTATAATACTAGTTCCTTAGTGCCGGATCTTTCAGACAGAGGGAGAAATCAACTGTAAAGACCAGATACTACACTCAATATTCAAGGAGCAGCTCTTTCAGTTGCGCAGAATCTTAACGCCGTAATGTATTGAGTGGCGTCATTTCTGCAGCGCCATCTAATGGCAGGCTTGGTAACTATATAAGAGATAAGAACTAACTTGGTCAAGATATAACAAAAAATTTATGATACGAAAATGCAGAAAGAACCCTTATTGGTTTTTAGACTAAAAAAACAAGGTATCAAGTCTAATTTTGTGTGTCGCAACTTACGCATGTTGTATAAACTGAACCCTGAAAGCTTCTAGTCAAAGTACCTCACAAAAGTTTGAGGTTCATGATAACACTACTGCTGTTGGACCAATATCTAGTTGTACTTATGACCAACCTAATAATTAAAATTATTACCAATATTCCTTTTACGCATTCGTTAGGTGTAACTACCTAACAATATAATCCATTTTAAAACTGTACATGCTATATACTTATTATTTATAAATATATTTGTCTGTCTGCACTCAGTTCTCCATATATCAAAGCCTATATATGAAGGTTTAGGAAACAATTACAACTGTATAAGAGGTTGTGCGGCTTCCTCCCTCTGTTTGGCAATTCTAGCGCGCCACTCGCTCCTGTCCACCAGGATCTTCCGACCGTAAGAGGTGTGAATATCGCGGAAGTTAACTTTCTTACGAGGCAAATCTGGTCGCACATTCTCTTTATCTGAAATATGTTAAATAGGTATTATAAATATAAATACATAGATATTTTTGGGTTAGTTATCGCTAGTAAGGAAAATAATAACTATTCAACGTTTAGTTAAACAATCATATGGCAATAAATAAGGATGAATTCAAATTTATACAAAATGTTTAAAATATGACAATATAATTTTGCTCCCTTTAAAATAGCGCAAATAATCGTACGCCGCTATTTGTTGGACTAGATTCGTACCACGTTTAAAAATGTCCAATAATGTATGCCTACAAAAACAGCTAACCACTGTAAAATGAGCTCTTTAAGTTAAAATCATGCGTTTCTAGTATTCTATGATATTTATCTGTATAAATTGAAAAGCTATTCAAAAAAAAATTCAATGAGCATATAAAGAGCGGTCAGTAAATTTTTGCTATGTAAATGACTTGCCTTGTCCCAAAAAGGAACATGTCAACTGTTTTAACCGGTACATGCTTTTGACTAGTAGATGCAGGCATACCTAATGCTCAAGACAAACCAGCTATAATATAAATAACAAGATATCGAGTGCGGCTTCACTCGAGCGAAAATCCTTTCTTATTGGGTGCTAACAAAATGAAGAGAATTATAACCACATATAATTTTCGAGTTTATAACCACACTGGACTGTCATACTCTTTGTGCAAACAATTATATACGTACAGATGAAGATATAATAATACTTACGGTGTCTGCTTCCCTGTACTGTCTTCGTATCACTCTCTGTGACCCTGTTGAAGGGATTGTAGCGTTGACCTCTCGGAGGTACCTTGGGCTCCTCATCGGGCGATGTAACTGTTACTAATGCTGCTTCAGCTGCTGCTTCAGCTGTGAAAATTGACATTAAAACTTAAAATATTTTCTTTAAAAGCTGTAAAGTTAAAGATTATGGATATTTCTACATTATTTTACACTGCAAATCAATCTCTACACTATAAAAATAAATTTCAATGTTATTTAAACTATATCGTAATATAAGCAGCGCTATTTTCTAAGGAAATAGCCTTACGTACAGTACTGCCACTGTGTATACACTGTTTTCTAAGAAAATAAGTTCCGTTGATAAGGGACATTATCATTGGTAAATAGTAAAATATATATTAAAACTCGGTGTCGCCCGCGGCTCCGCCCGCGTATATATGTTATCGCAGCAAATATGTGTTATTTTGATGTATAAGCTATATTACTGTAAAGTGTCATCCAAATCCCTTGAGTAGTTTTTACGTGAAAGAGTAACAATCATCCATACTTACAAACTTTCGTGTTTATAATATTAGTACTATAGTGTTACATATTTACAATATAAACACTTATCACTGATAAAATATTTGATAATGTCAAAAAAATATTAGAGAATGTAATTTTTTGCTGACTACATAACACAGCCAAAGTATGACATGGCCATTACAAAATTTAAGCTTTTACTTATTAAGGTGCACTGGAGTGATTCGGAAAAAGGGCATACTCGGCCAGCTTAAAAATCTACTAATCACATCTCTGTGATTAGTAGATAGTTATAGATAGTTTCAATCAAAATCTAAAATGTATCTTCATTAATTTGTAAGTATCTTATTTCTTCTAGTACTTGCAATCGGAGTTCATCTTTCTCGACATGCAAAGTTCATCATAAAAAAAATAATTGATAAATTACTATTTTGATTTATATTTGTTGGGCTCATCGCTTGACACTTAACAACCATTTCACGTTAATAGATCTGTCAAAACTAGCGATTATCTTTGAGGAGGAACGGGTGTCATGTCCCTCCAACACAAAAGCGAGGTGATCATGGCTGGCGGGCCACTGCCCAACGGTTGATATTGGGAAGTTGTACATATATGTTAATTAGAGCGAAAACTTCTATTACACGATGCCGTATTGGTAGCTTCTTTGTGCACTACGTTATTCCGTAGTTCAGTGAAACTTCGGTAGATGGCGTTATCATATGTTTATGCCGCCGCTGTATGAGAATATCGCCACAATCATTGTCAACTTCCTTATATTGCGATAGACTATTTCGATATTTTTTTCTAATTATTTACCAGCAGAAACAAAGTTATGCTAGAAATAAACGTAAAGTATAAATAACTATCTTTTACCACAATCTCTTCTCGGGGTGATTCGGAAGCTCAAGACTGCGAGAAATGATAACTAGCTATACTTTAATATAGTTAATACTAAAACAGATGTTTTTTTAAATCCCCAACACAAAAAGAGAGGTGTGATAAGTTTGACGTTGATGTCTGCGTGTGTGTGTGTATCTCTGCTTTGGCATCGTAACTCTCAAACAGATGTCGCGATTTCGATGAGGTTTTTTTTTATTTGAAAACTAGTTTCCTTACAGTGGTTCTTAACTATGTTTGATAAATATAGATCCAGCATTATTAGAGTATTAGCTCTTTTTCAAAATGATTTAAAGCATTTTTCTCGTATGATTTCTCGATAAAGTGCTTGCGTATGAGGCTTTTTAAGTTTTTAATTTTAGCTTGTGTGTAAGGGATAACTATGATTGAACTAGAAATATAATTCTTCGGAGAAAGTTCAATAAAATTAACCCCTGTACATTTTCCGAATAACCCCAAGATAGTTTGTAAGGTCTCTTATACCGAAAAATATACCACTATAATTCCATGCACAACATTTAACGTATATGTGTACATATTTATGTATGTAGCAAATCCATTGATTAAATCGCATACATATTCAGTAAAAAAAACTACTTTACATAACTAACCATAATGTAGATATCTAGTCATCACGTAAAATTGCTATCAAAATTATCCCAGTACACCTTAGGCTGGTTCTAGACTCGACTCGCTGACCGACAGCGCTGATAGACAAAATATATGATATTCTAGGAAGCATTTTTGCTGATTGCTCAGTGCTGATAGGCTACACGCTGACCTGGTCAGTGTTACTCTAAATCCGGCCTTATATCTATGCAATGTCCTACTTTCAATGGTATTTTAAGTAAAAGAGAATG
The DNA here is from genome assembly GCA_003709505.1 of Hyphantria cunea. Lineage (NCBI taxonomy): Eukaryota > Metazoa > Arthropoda > Insecta > Lepidoptera > Erebidae > Hyphantria > Hyphantria cunea. The sequence continues at coordinate 495,726 of PKRV01000477.1, forward strand.
GCAAGGGCTTTTCTAGTAGATATTGTACGAAAAGTTAAAAACATAATAGTTGAGCCCATACATGTGACTTTTCTATGCAGTCCTAAGTTATTTTGTACTCCTCATCTGCTCTTTACCAGCAAAAGTCTAGAGGGAATAGGTTAAGCCATTCAGGAGACTAAACATAGTAAACAATCAGGACAAGAGTTAAAATTTTTTTTATATTAACACCTTGTAAAAAGTGTGACAGCGAAAAGAACATTCAATTTTACATATTTAAATAGAGTATTTTTGAATATCTGATTATGATATTACCTTGTGCTTCATCCAACTGCCTCTGCAGGTCTGAGACCATGAGCTTCATGTAGTCATAGCTGGCACAAGCCAGGGCTTTCATCCATGTCTCCATGGAAGCCTGCGAATTAGTGCATAAGTAATATGTGCGGCCATTCTCACACTGGAAAACTATCTTGAAACTGTATGCTTCTTCTTCTGTCAGTTCTGCAAGTGATAAATTATGTACTATTTTAATTTTGAAGTTAATTTTATCTTAGAATAAAGAATGTGTTTCAACCAATATAGGTTTTGACAGGCTATTGTGATAAAAGAGGAAGGTGCTAACACTTTCTTTTAGGATAACACATTTCTTAGTATATACCTAATTATAAGGTAATTTTCAATATAGTACACAATTTTTAACATGTAATATGTTTTACCTTGTATGAGTGAATATGAAAGATATTTTTTTATTCTATATCCTCACAGTGCAGAAGTAAATTAATTATACTGGAATTTTTGTAACTGATTTCTTTACTCAAAGTCCATTCTGGAATATTTATAAAAAGAGTAAAAATTCCTCACCAATGGTACATCCTTCCAATATGATCACTCCCACTGGTTCTTTGTCACCTTTCTTGTCGAAATAAAACAGAAGGTTCCCTTTCAAAACAAACCAACGTTTCTGATAACTTTTACCGACTTCGCCCCTCATATCTAGCCATCCGTCGAGATCTACAGGCGTTGCAGACGACGCGAAAGCGCACAAATTCTTTTCATTTATTTTCATTGTCATTTATAAATAATTTACAGATGTTAACTTACTAAACAGGAATTCTTTGTATTACAACTATTTGATATAGGCCAGGCCCAAATTCTACGAATATTTTTTGTTTGTTATTTTCTTCGAACGACATATATTTCTTATTTATTATGTTTCCCTAATTTCCGAAACCGAAAGCAAGAACGTTTTGTAGACTTCTAAGCTAAACAAAACATTTATCAGTCATGGTCAGTGCTCAAGTCAGTATCCCACTGTCACTGTCAGTTTGTCAGTCAATTAAGTCAAATTGTTTGTGATGAGTGTTGCTAGTAGGTTATAAAGTTTATAAGTAGGTTGAATAAAGCACTGAGATCACGGCAATCCCGGGAACAAACCGTAGAAATTGACTACCTTGAACACCCAATCCCAGAATATTCGAATCCCTCAACAGTCCATAAATACCTTTATTTATATCAGATTGTCTTTTGTTTTTTAATGACGGTCTTATCCACATTTTCACATTTTTATCTTCGATAAAATTTTACAATCTGCTCAAAAGATTGAGCAGATTGTAAAATTTTCTGTTCTGTTCAGCTCTTCTCTGCCCTGCCCTGCCCTGCCTTGTCCTGACCTGTCCTGTCCTTTCCTGTACTGTTCTGTTCATGCCTTCACTGCCCTGACCTGCCCTGCCTAATCCTTACCTGTCCTGTCCTGTCCTGTACTGTTCTGTTAATGGCTTCACTGCCTTGCCCTGCACTTCCTTGTTCTGACCTGTCCTGTTCTGTGCTGTATTGTCCTGTTCTGCCCTTCCTTGCCTTGCCCTGCCCTGCCTTGCCCTACCCTGCCTTGNTTTTTTAATGACGGTCTTATCCACATTTTCACATTTTTAACTTCGATAAAATTTTACAATCTGCTCAAAAGATTGAGCAGATTGTAAAATTTTATGTCCTGTCCTGTCCTGTACTGTTCTGTTCTGCTCTTCACTGCCCTGCTCTGCCCTGATTTGTCCTGACCTGTCCTGTCCTTTCCTGTACAGTTCTGTTCATGCCTTCACTGCCCTGACCTGCCCTGCCTTATCCTGACCTGTCCTGTCCTGTACTGTTCTGTTCATGCCTTCACTGCCCTGGCCTGCACTTCCTTATCCTGACCTGTCCTGTTCTGTGCTGTATTGTCCTGTTCTGCCCTTCCTTGCCTTGCCCTGCCCTGCCTTGCCCTACCCTGCCTTGTCCTGTCCTGTACTGTCCAATACAGTACTTCCCTGTATTGTGTATTGTCATGTCCTGCCCTTAACTGCACTGCCCTATCCTGCCTTGAACTGTCCTGTCCTGTAGCGCCCGTCCCTGTCCTGTTCTGTACTGTTCTGTCCTCGTATTATACTGGCCTGATCTATCCTTTCCTGTACTGTCCTGTACTGCCCGTCATTGTCCTGCACTACACTGCCTTGTCCTGACCTGTACTGTCCTGTATTGTACAGACCTGTCCTTTCCTTTCCTGTCCTGTCCTGTCCTGTTCTGTACTGTCCTGTATTGTAATGGCCTGTTCTGTCCTGTCCCGACATGGCCCTCTCCGCCAGGCCCTGCCCTTCCATTCCCTGACCATGTCCTGCCCTGTCCTGTACTATCCTTCAGTGTCCTGCTATGTACTCTACTGTATTGTACAGTCCTGTCCTGTTCTGTACTGTCCTATCCTGTTCTGTACTGTACTGTCCGGCACTGCCCTGGTTTGCCCAGCCCTGCCTTGCACTGCCCTTACTTGTTCTGTCCTGTCCTATCCTGTCCTGTTCTATCCTGGCCTGCCTTGTTCTGTCCCGTCCTGTACTGTCCTGCCCTGTATTGTCCTATCCTGTCCTGTCCAGCACTGATCTGCCCTGCTTTGTCCTGTTCTGTCCAGCACTGATCTGTCCTGCTTTGTTCTGTCCTGTCCTGTCCTGTCCTGTCCTATCCTGTCCTGTCCATTTCCGTTCGTCCTGTTCCGTTCTGTTCTGTCCTGTCCCGTCCAGTCCAGTCCTGTCCTGTACTATCCTGTCATGTCCTGTCCTATCCTGTCACATCCTGTCCTGTTCTGTTCTGTCCTGCCCTTTCCTACCCTGCTCTGTCCTACCTTGAGCCTGGCCTGGTGCCGGCCCGCTGCTGCGGACCACATCTCGTCAGCGAGAGAAGTGAGGATAGGAACACTACGCGCCGCCATCTCGGGACGGGTTGGTTGGGGGGCGACGAACATCCCCAGGTTCGCCGCCCCTGGACCCATTTAGGGAGGCCGGTGGAGGTTAGCCCTCCACCGACGCCCGGTGCGTCTTCTCCGGACCGCCAGAGGAGAGGAGAGCCAGTTTATTTTATATATTTTTTTGTATAAATGGGCGGTTTGTTTTTTTAATACAAAGTTTTGGTAATCTGAGTTTTTACCAATTATTTTCACAAAAACGAAGACTTATAGACATAACATTTGAAGACTAAAAACTTGACATTGGCAGAAACAGCTGATAGAAGAAGAAGTTTGTAATAAATAACAAGAATATTGTTGTATAACCTCTCAGTTCAATCACTCATTGACAAGTTAAAACCAAAACTAATAATATAAATGTTGATAATCTTACGAAGATATTATGAATTGGAGGTTG